>ML824067.1:38931-68287 GCA_009831015.1 Picea engelmannii | reverse complement strand
AAAATGACTTTTCTCCTTCCCCATCCCTAAATCCAAAGGCCAAGATCTAATCTTGCCTTTACAAGATCAAGGGACATGATTCATTCCCTCCAAAATAAATCACTTACATTTAGCAAAGTAATTTTCCACTTTATGACATAAGTGTATTTTATGACATAAAGTCACTTTAATAAAACATTAGAAGGTCACTTTTACAAAAAGTCACTTTCATAAAAGAGTCACTTTATTACAACTTTATAAAACACCTATTTCAAAGTCAAGTGCCTAGTAGTGCAAATGCAAGGTCACTTCCGCATATAAGACAAAACATGAAAAGTACCTCTAGAGCTATAAAAGCTAACACTCTCAAGCATGTACATACCATCACCAAGCATAAGAGATAATCACACAAGCATACCTGTAACTTGTAGCTGACCTGTTGTACTATAATATTGACCTGTAATTCTTCCTCAGCCTTCAACAGTATGGTACCGACATTCTCCCCAATTTTGTCTTGTCCTTGTGGGACAAAGACTACCTGTCACATGGGGCCTCACGTGACGTTCCCTAGGCAACCCGCGGGAGTGCCTCTTTCTTTATTTTTAGGGCTTCTTGAACTTTCTTGTTGCAACCACTTTACCCATTCATTGATTGACTTCTAACCACTTAGGGGTTTCTTGACCATTCTTCGGGGCTTCCAACTTCACAAAGCCATATCTCCCTAACCGTGAGGAACTACGTGGTGTACCACCTATCACCAAAAATGGAACGATAAGTGTTGAAATATTGTAACTGCAAAGAGTATTCTATTTTATTATTGAGGTATTATTCATTAGATCAATCCCCTTTTGTGGATTGATCATGTCGGGCATTGTAAATGACCAAATCCCCTTTTGCGGATTGGTCAAACCCTAATTGTAATATGTAAAAAGAGAAGTCCGCCCCCAGAATAAATTAAAGTGGTTCTAACCACCCAGAAAGAGAAGTCGACCCTGCCAGTGAAAAAACATTTCCTTTCAACACCTGCCAGATTGTATAAATAAAGGAGGCCAACGCCTCATTTGTTCACTCATTCATTCGATCATCCAGATCGCAAGTTTGGAGCTGCAGTTGGAGAAGAAGGAAGATAGAGATACACATTACTTGGGAGAGGACTTTCTGTAGTGTTTGGTTTATTCTCTTGGCATTGTATTGACTATCTATATTAAGGAAGTTTTTGTTGGGTTTTCTGCCCCATGAGGGTTTCCTAGGATAAATGTTGTGTATCTTGTGATTGTGTTTCTCTCAGTGATCCTATCTATGCTATGGTTATCTAGTAAATTGAAAAGAAACCTAATAATAGCTTAAACCTTAACATGGTATGAGAGATAAGTTGGAGAGAGCATCTTTCACAAGAAAAAGGAAAAACGTCACTGTTGTCGTACAAGAAAATTAGGGATTTTTATTGAAGAGTAATTTCAGCGCAAAAGCCATCTAGAAATGTGTGCCCTAGCCCAAGGAACTCTTTTGCACCTTCAGCGCACCTTTTCAGTGGATAGAACTCCCGAAAAGTGAAACCCTAGTTTTCACCGGTACCAGAAGTACCAGAAGCACCAGAAAACCAAAAGTACCAGAAAACTAGAAGTACTAGAAAACCAAAAGTACTAGAAAACCAGAAGCACCAGTCCATAAATCTGTTGGTCAAGTTTGAGGGGGAAAAATTTGGATTTTCAGAAATCTGACTGTATGAGCTTACTCGCCTCAGCTCAGCACATCTAGCCCTTGGATCAGAATTTCAAAATTTCAAGTTTGAAAAATTAGGGTTTCCTCATAAAACCCTAAGTTGCAATTGCAGTTGTTGTTTCAGAATCAGTTGCAGTATCAATTGCAGTTGCAGTATCAGTTGAAGTATCAACTGTAATACCAGTTGTAGACACCCTTGAAGTTTTCAAGAGTTGGTAATTATTACCGCTGCTACTAGATGGTGCCACTACCTACAAATGCTATAAGAGGTATGTACTCACATATGTTTAAATTGTTAAACTTTAAAGGGTATTTGCAAGAGAAGGGATCTCTTGCCATAGATCCAGAAGGATCTCAAGATCCAACACATTCAGAGGAATAATGCAACCCAGGTTTGATTATTCTGATATACAACTATTTGTTATGACATTATTTTGATCAGTGTTGCATGTTGAAGCCATCATACTAACCTTTGGTCAAAATTAAAGTCAAGGTATTAGATGGATTAAAGTTGAGATCATAGAGTTTATTCTCTAATCCAACCTTCTGTCAATATAACATATTGTCCTAGTACAAAAGACAGGTTGAAGAAAGAACTTGTCATCTTGAGTGAAGGGGACTTGGAAGAAAATAAACACGCACTCATTCTTGAGGACAAGACTCCGGGTTCTAGGTTTGATTAATTAAGTTGATAAAATTCAAAGTTGCACATGACAAAGTTGATAACTACCCCTTTACAAGTAAACACTATAGTTGAGGTAGCAGTATTTGAAAAGTATTATACTTGGTAGCATGTGAGCATATTGAGATAAATGCTTAATGTAACAGATACAACTAACATCTCCTCTAGGAGAAACTTCTTGTGTTGATTCCAAGTTACCACGGAGGAATGTTTGATCACAACACTAGAAGAGTGTTGACCTCATTTCATATTGTATTTCTTACTTTAGATCTTTGCTTGAAGACAACTCACAAGTGATAGCTCTAAAGGAACTACTCTGAGGATTGTTCGTGCTATTGTTTTATCTACTATTATCAAAAGACTATTATTCTTGCTTGTTGTTTTGTTGACCTTGTTTCAGGTCACAGGTGATAATCCCGAGGAAGTTATAGTGAAGGTTGTTGAAGGCAACATATTATATGAGACATGAAGAAGACTATGTACATGACCATATACACTCATGTACCAAAGAAGATGAAGAAGAAGCTATCTTTTTAGATTCAAAGTATCTCATATGAAGATTAATTGTAAGGAGAAGAAGGCTCCAAAGATGATCGAACATTAGATCAAGATCTCACAGTAGAATTGTTCAAAGGTTAATGAATCCAACTTGACGGGAAGCAAAACTCGTTTGAAACTTGACTCAGTCTTTCATACTTAGACTTGGTATTCAACACCAAGTATACCCTGTAAGAGATGATGAAGTCCTTGTAGACTCATAAGAAATCAAGGATAAGCCTGATCTCAGAAAGGATCAGATGAAGAGACAACTTCCAGTATTAGGAGACAGATGCCATGAGAAGACTAGATTGTAACTTCATAGACTCCTAGGAGATATGAAATATCCTGGAAGATTCCCTTGTTTCAGTGACAAAGAAGGAAGCCAGTCATAAAGACTAGGATATGGATTCTTCTGTGAGACTAGAAGAGAAGTCAGTATTGACTTCCAAGATTGATCTATATAGATCAAGCATGTTGCAGATGTACAAAGCATGATGTGTGTCCAGAGGATTCTCCTAGCAAAAGGGAGAATACTATGACGAGACACTTATTGAAGAAATAGTTCCAGTATTTATGAAGACAGCCAGAACAACCATGATTCACATATAGTATGAAATGCAGGGGGAGTAATCCCCATATTTAAAAATTGAGTGGTATTTGGTGCATTAGATTAGTCGGGTCGCAGAGACATGACTACAATGAAAGATAGAGTTACCTCCATGAAAGAAGAAGAGCTACCTTTAGTATTAGTTATTGAGCCACTCTCAGTTTCAGATGAAGTTTATGCCATGATGGAGTAGAGGAGTTACTTCCATATTTCAGCAGTCACAGTGAGAATGGAGAAACCATTCTCAGCTTTAGAGCAGGTGCAGATGCAGAGTCCCATTCCCAGAAGGAAAAATTGTAGAAAGAGGAGAGGACATACTCTCAAGCAGTGAGATAAATAGTGCTTTGCAGAGAGCACATAGAGCTAGCACATGATTGTGCATATTGAGTTGCAACTAAGCAATTTTAACAGATTGGTACAAAGTAATGTGAAAAATTTGATTTGAAGTTGAAGACAGGAAGACTCATGTCTGCAAGTTGAAGAAGGCTCTGTATAGATTGAAGCAAGCTCCCAGAGCTTGATACAACATAATTTACAGTTTCCTGGAGAGCTTTGTATTTACCAAGAATAAAGTTGATTCTAACCTTTATCTCAAGGTTATGAATGATGAGACAGTGATGTTACTACTATATGTAGATGATGTATCTTTGATAAGATGAAGAAAATCTCATCATAGATTATAAAAGAATCTCACCACAGATTTTGATGGAAGACCTAAATGCATTATCTCTTAGGTCTTGAAGTTTGGCAGAGAACAAAGAATATATTCCTTAACTAATGGAAGTATGCAGTTAAAATTGAAAAGGGTTGACATGTCGAAATGAAAATCCATGTACACACCCATGGAAACGAAGTTGAATCTCCTGGTAGATACCTCGTCAGGATTGGTTGATGCTACTATGTACAGACATATTATTGGTTCAGTGATGTATTTGACGAATACCAGGCTAGATATATGTTTTGACTTGAGTCAGTATTTGGTAGAACCCATACATGTTCACATTGTTGCTGCAAAACATATGATGAGATACCTTAAGGGTACATTGGATTTTGGTCTCTATTACACTAGAGATCATGACTTCAGACTGAGTGGTTACACCGATTTAGATTGATCTGGAAGTGTTTCTAATAGAAAGAGCACTTCAGGATGTTTTTTCAGTCTGAGGTCAGCCATGATCTCATGGCAGAGTAGGAAGAAATTCAACATTGCTCCGAGCACAGCAGAAGCGGAATACATTGTTGCATGTTTCTCTAGTTTTGAAGCCATATGGATCCGGATGTTGTTGACAGATCTATTTGATCTAGATATGGAAGCCATTGTGATCCTATGTGATAACCAGATTTGTATAAAGATGATGTGTTCCATATTGAGTCAAAGCACATAGAGATCCGATATCATTACATCCGTGATATGGTGCAGAGAGGAGCCATAAAGATCTAGTATTTTAGCACGGATGAACAAGTTGCAGATGTGTTGACCAAGCCTTTGTCTCGTGTAAAGTTTGAGAACTTTCGAGACACGATTGGTATAGTCCGAAAGGACCTCCCTTGAAAGGGGAAGTAGTGCTGATGATACTATGGTATCCTGATTAGTAGTGGTATCTCCGTTAGGTTTTTATATCCTAGGGAATCTTATGATTCCTGGGCAGATCCTTTGGGTTTTTCAGAGTACCACGTGGTAGCTCCATTAGGATTTCATATCCTAGGGAATATTTTTGATTCCTGGGTAGGTCCTTTGGATCTGTCAGAGTACCACAAAATGTTGTTGTGATGCCAGCCTAGTGCTGTGATGCCAACCTCGTGATGATGATGTGCCAGCCTTGTGCTGTGATGCCAGCTTCATGCTGATGATGTGCCAGTCTTGTGCTATGATGATGTTCCAGCCTCATTCTGTGATGATGTGCCATCCTTGTGTTGTGATTCCAAATTCATGTTGATGATGTGCAAGCCTCGTGCTGTGATGATGTGCCAGCCTCGTGTTGTGATGATGTGTTGGCAGCCTCATGTTATGATGATGTGTTGGCAACCTCGTGTTGTGATGATGTGTTTACAGCCTCGTGCTGATGATGTTGTGTTTCCAGCTTCGTGTTGTGATTCCAGCTTCGTGCTGAAGATTCTTAGCCTAGTGTTGATGTTGATGATGCTCTAGCCTTTGTGTCGTGTTGTTGCTATTATTGATGATGATGATATATTAGTGTTATACTAATCCATGTTGATGCAGATGTTGATGATGCCACTTCATCTTCTTGATGAAGATGATGATGATGATGTTATTTCAACTTTAATGTTGAAGATGATGATGTTACTTTATCCTCATGCTAAAGATGTTGATGATATTACTTTAGCCTCATGCTAAAGAAGATGACGATGTTACTTCAGCCTCATGCTAATGAGGATGATGATGCTACTCCGACTCCATTTTGTGAACGATGATGATGAGAAAAACTTTCGATGATTTATAGATATGCCAGTCAGTGTTCCAGATGCTGTTGAAGTTGTTTCCCTCTCTCTCTCTTGATGATGTTGTAGAATGCCCTTATTGTTAAGGGGGAGTGTTGAAATATTGTAACTGCAAAGAGTATTCTATTTTATTATTGAGGTATTATTCATTAGATCAATCCCCTTTTGTGGATTGATCATGTCAGGCATTGTAAATGACCAAATCCCCTTTTGTGGATTGGTCAAACCCTAATTGTAATATGAAAAATGAGAAGTCGCTCCCCATAATAAATTAAAATGGTTCTAACCACCCAGAAAGAGAAGTCGGCCCTGCTAGTGAAAAGTCACTTCCTTTCAGCCCCTTCCATATTGTATAAATAAAGGAGGCCAACGCCTCATTTGTTCACTCACTCATTTGATCATCTAGAGCACAAGTTTGGAGTTGTAGTTGGAGAAGAAGGAAGAGAGAGAGGCGCATTACTTGTGAGAGGACTTTTTGTAGTGTTTGGTTTATTCTCTTGGCATTGTATTGGCTATCTATATTAAGGAAGTTTTTGTTGGGTTTTCTTCCCCATGAGGGTTTCCTAGGATAAATGTTGTGTATATTGCGATTTTGTTTCTCTCAGTGATTCTATATATGCTATGGTTATCTAGTAAATTGAAAAGAAACCTAATAATAACTTAAACCTTAACAATAAGGACTATCCATATATGAGTGTCATACCTGCATTTGCACCTTCCTTCATGTCCATATTCCTCAACCAACTTCGGGTACCATAACCACACCTTCGGGGCTTCATGTAGACTTCATCAAATGCACCCCTCACACCCGCTGACATCAAGCACTCCATCAATGACAACTAACTCACCATAAATCTCAACCATATATCTAGGGCTTCAGAACTTCTCTAAGGGTTGACATAAATATCCAAGGGTTTAACTCAATGACAACCAACTTTCCAAATCAACTGTCCAATAGTAATAGGGGCAGGTGAAGGGCCCACAGTGATAATAGTGGAGGCCATTCAATGTAAGGTGTACTAGGTCCACTATATTATTAAATAAGGTCCACTATGGTAGTTAGATATATTAGGGTGAACATATTAAATGAGAGAAGTATTTTTAAAAGGTTTCTTCTCTAGAATGTTATTAGGTATTATTATATAAGGAAGGGATGACCATTGTAATGAGCACAGTGAAGAATGTTGTGAATGTATCAATCATTGCCCGAGGAGTGTTATTCTTCCATGAATATTAATATATGGTGTTACCTTACCTCTAGGGTTTTGTCTATTTCTTGTTTTGATTAATTTGTGTGAATAATTTGAGTTATTTCTAAATTTATATTTTCAGATTTATTGTGGAACATAACAATTGGTATCAGAGCTCTTCCTTTAGCCAAAGAAGAAATATTTTTTTTATTTTTATTTTGTAGATTTTTTTTTTCAAATGTAAAAGAGGGTGACACACTTCAAATTCAATTATGAAACTTTTTTAGTATAATTTGCAAAAAAAGAAATTGGATATTTGAATTCCTCTGGGAAAAATACCCAATTTTGAAAAAAAAATATCAGTTGAAATGGAGTGCGAGACGTGAAGTTATAAACGTTTTAAAATCAACAAATTTTCAAGGTTTTTCTTGAAAAAGTCAGGATTTGCAAAGTAAGTTATTTTTATAATCCCTAGTTTTATTTTTGGGTTGCAGAAAGAAGGATATTTATTACTGAAAAAGACGATGGCCCTAGTATTGAATAATTCATAACATCCAAAGAGTCATTATGGGAAGAGAGGTGGAAATCTTATCTCCACTTTGGTTTCAAAGAAGATGCTCTCATATGGTGGAAATGGTTTGACTTTTGTAAATGGTTGTTACTTTCCAAGGAAGAACTTGAAAAATTAATTTTAGACAAATGATCTCATGCCAATAGTCAAGATAAGGCTATTGTTTCTATTAACCCTAATTGCATGCATAATTTTATCAATGCTCAATTGGTTAATAGATTTCAAGTTCGGGCCAAAAATATAAAAAACACATAGGTTGAGGGAAACAATATTCTAGTTTTTATAGATTTGAAGTTAACCATGGACAAATATGTATTACATTCTAATTTTTTTGCCATTGATATGCATGATGTGGATATTATTCTTGGATATCCTTTGATGGCCACTATTGGTACACTGAATATTAAAGTGAAAAAGAATTTTTCGAAAATTTGATAAAATAAAAAGAAAATTACATTGCAGGATGTGTCTCTTAGTTGGAAACAAGGGCCCACAGGGTAAAGCAAAGAATTTCTTCAAGAATAACAAGTTAAATCAAAAGCAGAGGCTACAAAAGTAATTGTAGAAAAGAACTGAGAAGTGCATAAAGACAGAGAAGAATAGAAGGAGCCACATGTTGAAAAGTCCAAGCAAGCATAATTGAGAGATAAGGTTGATGCATATCACCATCCACACCACATAGAGAAAAAAAAATCATTGAGGCAAGTGCGTGAGCACCACCACACTGATTATGGACAAGCAAGGCACCAAAAAGGAAACCAATCAAGAGGTGCATGGAGAAATACCCACATAGTAGGATGTTATTAGGATAGAGAAACAATCCCATGGAACTAAAGGAGGGGTCAAGATCAATACCATGGTGGCAAGGTAGAAATTGGACATAATGTTCATCTTCCATTAGGATGGATGGATTTATGCACTTGGTACTAGTTGGCTACATTGTTGAGACAATCATATTGTATGGTTTCTTCCCATGTTTCAAGAACCAAACATGCGAAGGGGGATGAAATGTAGTATATATAGGGAGGTAATAGGTGAGGCAAATGGTCCATAATGATAATAGTGGGGGTCATTCAATGTAAGGTGAATTAGGTCCGCTACATTATTAAATAAGGCCCACTATGACAATTAGATATATTAGTGTGAACATAACAAATGTGAGAAAGCTTTCTAAAATGTTTCTTCTCTATAATGTTCTTAGGTAGTATTATATAAATAATGGATAAGCAATGTAATGAGCATAATGAATAATATTGTGAATGTATGCTTGAGGAGTGTTATCCTTCCATAAGGATTAATATATTGTGTTACCATACCTCAATGTACTGTCGCTAGGGAGGTAATAGGGGGGATCGAAGTGCCCATAGTGATAATAGTAGAGGCCATTCAATATAAGGTGGACTAGGTCCACTATATTATTAAATAAGGCCCACTATGGTAGTTAGATATATTAGTGTGAACATAATAAATGTGAAAAGACTTTCTTGAAGATTCCTTCTCCAAAATGTTCTTAGGTAGTATTATATAAGGAAATGATGAGCAATGTAATGAGCATAGTGAAGAATATTGTGAATGTATCAAGCATTGCTTGAGGAGTTTTATACTTCCCTAAGGATTAATGTATGGTGTTACCCTACCTCAAGAGTTTTGTCCATTTTCTGTGTTGAGTATTTTATGTGAATGATTTGAGTTATTTCTGAAGTTATATTTTCAAATTTATTATGGAACATAATAATTGGCATCAGAGTGAGGTTGAGATCAAAATGAGGGTGGAGAGGCAACAATTGTACATAATTTTCATCTTCCAATAGGATGGATGGATTCACATACTTGGTACCAGTTGGCTACATTGTTGAGATGGTCATATTATATGGGTTTTTCCCATGTTTCGACGATAGAACAAGTGAAGGGAGATGGACATGTAGTGTATCTAGGAAGGTAATAAGGGGAACCCAAGGGCCCATAGTGATAATAGTGGAGGCCATTCAATGTAAGGTGGACTAGGTCCACTATATTATTAAATAAGACCCACTATGGTAGTTAGATTTATTAGTGTGAATATTATAAATGTGAGAAGGGTTTCTAGAAGGTTCCTTCTTTAGAATGTTCACATGTAGTATTATATAAGAAATGGATGAGCAATGTAATGAGCATAGTGAAGAATATTGTGAATGTATCAAGCATTGCTCGAGGAGTGTTATCCTTCCATAAGGATTATTTTATGGTGTTACCCTACCTCGGGGTTTTTTCTATTTTTTGTGTTAAGTATTTTATGTGAATGATTTGAGTTATTTTTGAAGTTATATTTTCATATTTATTGCGGAACATAACATATACATGTCAAACAGACATCTCAAAACAATATACAATAAACATGCCATATATACATCTCAATTCAAATACAAAATTATCAATATACATGTCAATCAATACCACTACTAGCTAGGTCCACCACCAGAGCTAGAAGCATCAATGTCTCTGCTAGCAGAGGTACATGGTTTATCGATAATAACGTTAGAAATAAATGTCAACATAAGTACACTATCAAATCTCTCTCTATCAAGATCATCAACTTGTGTAGCAGTACTAGATGTGAACATAGTTTCCAAAGCATCAAGAGCTTGCGACACATGTGGATGAGAAGGATCGATGGATGATGACACATGGGGAAGAGATGGAGAAAGATTGGTGCATGGTGACACAAGTGGAGGAGGAGGATTAGTGGATGATGATGCATGTGGAGGAGAAGCAAGAGGATAGTTAGAGGGTGCATACACATTTGGAGGGGGAGGAGGAGGAGGATTAGAGATGGATGGAGCAGACATGCGTGGAGGGGGAGGAGGATTAGAGATGGATGGAGCAGACATGCATGGAGGGGGAGGAGGAGGATCATAAGTGGATGTAGGTTTAGACACATGTGGAGGGAAGCAGGAGGATCGTTGGATGCTGTAGTTGACTTATGTGGTGGAGAATTAGGAGGAGGAGGAGGACCATGTGGTAGAGTAGAGGATGTGGATGGGTCTGTTGATGAGCTAGATGGAGTAGGATCATGAGCAGGAGCCATCTACCTCTCAATGAGGTTGAAGACATCGACAATATGACGCATCAAAAATGTCATGTCACGAGGTAGACTCTTTAATATAGTAGACACATATGATACTCATAATATGTTTCTAACCGGTGTGGGTACTACTCCATGACTAATCATGATACCACATACGTGATCTACCACCTCTATCCGGGATCTTGGATCCAGCCTACGTGGCATGAGAGGTATTTGTACTACAAGATGGTCCTCTTCCTCCTCCATATCCTCATCATGTTGGGGAGGCTCATCGCCAACATATGTGCTAATATTTGCAAAACAATAGATAATAATAATAACATAATTGGAGCAAAATGTCATAGTAAATTACATGTGCATTAAATAAGACATAAAAATATGCAACTATATTTATCAAAACATAATGATAATATTATCTCTCTCATCTAGTGGCCCAGCTGCTGTAAATTGGATGTATGGACATCCTCTCCAATCCATTCCTGTATACGGGTATTGTACAATATGGAGGATAGGATTGTCCTTCCTAGGAAATAAATCACATACATCCCTATTGATCAGAGTAATGGGAAACTTGAGATGACCCCTCTTGGGAAACATATTCCCCCACATGTGCATACGTGAATCAAGTATAGTCCTATTAGAAAAGTAGGGTACTATTGGTCAAGTGGCATGAAGCCTAAAAAAAAATAGTGTAAATAACTCTGACACGAATGGGAAGAAACTCATCCCATTTAAAATGGCGTGATAGTGATATAATGCAAAACAAAATTGTCTCAAAAAATTCTCCAACCACCTAATTAATGTGGGCCTCTCACTAAAATATCTACATAATGTAAGAAAGAACAACTAATGCGCTACCCATTAGAGCTAATGTGTGACAATGCTGAGAAGATAATAAGACACATTCACCTAACCTCCTATCTAGCAAATGAACGTACCCACAACTAGCCACCAGGAACTTGAAATTCCAAAGAGGAATAAATGTCTAGATGAACATACTTCTACACATATTCCAGTTAGATCTCTCCTACAACACCATGCAGTAGTTCAGGGATCTAGGGAAAATCTTCCCCCCTATTAGACAACCCAATGATGAAATAAACATTTTTGTCCATACGATGATACCATAGATTGGGACCGACCCTGAACACGTGTCGATCATGATCCTAATGACATATCAATTGTTGTAACAACAAAGAGCTCCCCCCAAGGGATGTACCCTCCTCATAAAACTTTAGGAGGCCAATATCCATCAAAAGGGAATGTGTCTACTGTGAATTAGGTCAAGGGAACAACTCCCTCTCCCTCTCCCTGGCCTCCCACTCACGTACAAATGTGTACATTTTGACCAACTGTTGTTGTTGATGCTCCTCATCTCCTTGTTGTCGTATTTGATTCACATACAAATATTGTTAGACACATATATATAGATAAAATAAATTTAAATTATAAAATACACACGTATATAAATAACGTTTATTTAATTTTTTATTTTTTATTTTTTTTTTTTTTTGCAAAAAAATCTAAAATTGATTTTTTTTGCAAAAAAGTCTAAAAAAGTAACTAGTGCACCTATAAGCAAAACATATGCATCGCCCATGGTCCTCTATATCATAAGAAAAACACCACCATGCAATTTTATTACTAACACACATCAGTGCACTGTGTTTCTTGTTGCACCCCCACATATTTTAGCGGTGTGCCCCATTAGATGCACTACTTTGTTAAATTGTGAAATAATTGTCCCAACGTCGTGCTATTTACAACACCGATGCATTTTCTATACCTAAAGGCACCACTAGGTTAAATTTTTTTATTTTCTCAGTGCACTTCTTTTAATTGCACCGGTTCATTTTTTCAACAAAGATGCATCACTCCGCTAAAATTTATGACACGCAAAATTACCAATGCACTTTGTTAAATAGAAAGAACCAATGTGACGGTTTACCAAAGAACCGACATGTTGTTTAGCAGTGAATTGCCTTTAATAACACACCAGAGACGGGGCATCACAAAAGAGGAACCTGTATGTTTATTTTTCAAATTCTATCGCAATGCGTACTATTAGCGTTTACACACTGATGCTCCACGCTTATTGTCACACCGCTACATATTTTAGTGGTGTGTTGAATATGACTTACTGTGCTAATAGATTATGAAATATTATGCCCGGTGTTGTGCTCTTTAGAACATCGATGTGTTTGTTGGACCTATGGGCACCACTAGGTTAACTTGTTTTTTCACAACTTAAGTGATGTGATGTGTTACTACTAACACACCGATGCTACCGTGATATTGGAGCATTGATGTTTTGTTTACTGGTGCATTGTGAAGCATAGAGCACCAGTCAACAGGGCATCCAATGATACACTTCGCTATGCCAAGTCAATCAATATCTGTCCTGATGCACTTTGTTAAATTAAAAGCACCGGTGCACCCGTTATACCAGAGAACTTACATGTTGTTTAGTGGTTCGTTGTCTTTAATAACACATCGAAGATGAAGCCTCACAAAAGAGGCACCACTATGTTTATTTTTCAAAATCTATCGCGATGCATACTGTTAGTGTTTACGCACTGGTGCTCCATTCTTATTGTCTCACTACTAGGTATTTTAGTAGTGTGTCTAATAAGATGCATCACACTAATAGATTATGAAATATTCTCCCTATTGTTGTGCTCTTTACAACACCGGTGCATTTGTTGGACCTATGGGCACTGATAGGTTAAATTGTTTTATCACAACTTAAGTGGTGCGATGTGTTACTGCTAACGCACTGGTGCTACTGTGATATTGGATCACCGACCTTTTCTTCAGTGGTGCATTGTGAAACATAGAGAATCAGTCACGGGGTGTCCAATGAGAACCCCACTATGCCAAGTTGACCAATATCTATCCCGGTGCAATTATGTAAACAACCCCAGTGCATTTCTTTAAAATGGTTGCATCACTACGATAAATTTTATGGAACATAAAGTTAGTGGTGCGCTTAATTAAATGGAATGTTCTTATGCAGGAAGAAACTAAGTATGCGCTAATTGTGAGGCATTCGAAAGGACACGCTGGTTGCGGGGTAAAAGGACGCACCACATTTTTTTATAAATTTATTGTGGTGCTCTTCCTTGAATGACATCGATGCGTACATTTATATTAGACGCATCGACAACGATTCTTGCTATGAATTTAGCATAGGACACATTGCTTTGGGGCGAGCTGAAGCGTTCAAGCGCACCACGTGGAATTGGAAACAAAATTTGAAAAAATGTAAAAATTTAAGCTAAATTCAAATTTTAATGGGATATAAAGACAAATAGGAAGGTAATAAACAATGTACCTATAGTTTTATGTCCCGAGGAGGTATGGTTTCACCATTGAGAGGAAATTAAATTTTTTGGTAATTTCCAAAATTCGAAAATGTGTAGAATCTACCAAAGGAGCTATCCAAGTCATTGTAGAGCATTAAAAACATGGCGTCTTTGGAAGGAGGGTGAGAATTGGTGCTTTCTTGAGAGTTTGGAAGCACAAGATGAAGTGTAACAATGAAAATTGATTTGGTATTTTTTATTTACCCTACCCTGGTGTACTTGGTGATAATGATGCACATTGGGGCATAATGTTCAACAACACCGATGCACTTTGATTGGAGATTGTTATTTTTATTATAATGTATGATGATGCTTTTGAAAATTTAAGCACCAATGAGTTATTTTCTATGTGCACACTGGTGCATATGTACCATAAAGGAACACTAGTAAAAAAACTCCACAAAAACATTCAACCACCCTCCTTCGCTAACAACCTTTGCTATAAACAAAGAAGGGATAGATTTTTTGGGGAGGTTCCGTAAAAACATTCGTAAAAAGGTGTTCCCTTGTAGTGTTGATTGTGTTGGGAGACTCCTTGATAGCTATCAAAGGTATGAGTGGT
The DNA here is from genome assembly GCA_009831015.1 of Picea engelmannii. Taxonomy (NCBI): domain Eukaryota; kingdom Viridiplantae; phylum Streptophyta; class Pinopsida; order Pinales; family Pinaceae; genus Picea; species Picea engelmannii. Next base: position 53,545 of record ML824067.1, on the reverse strand, counting down.
GACTCCATACAGGTGAACTCCAAGCTATCCTTGATCTTAGACAAAACAAGAGTAGAAATTAAAACCTTAGGAAATGTTTCCTTATTTCATGTGATAAGATATTTCAACAAAGAAGTGAATCATTGAGATAAAAGGAACTCGTCCTTAACCTTAGTCCAATACATTCAAAATGGGGAGGGATCCAACCATATTATCCCATAATCATTGGTTTTTAACCAATCCTTTCAACATTTATTAATCACATGGCTCAATGACAAATTCTTCATGGTAGTGGGTTGGGGACGAGAGATCAAAGGGTAGATCTCATTCCTTCCTGTGTGTGTAATCCCCTCTCGAGTTCTCTAGGACAGTAACATATCGACATTGTGGGAATAATCTCATGGGAATAATGCAAATTGGGTATAGTCCCGACCATTCCCATCTGCTATTAACTCTCTGGGACATATGATTTAGGATAGAGAATAGGAATATTTCATATATGGTGAAGGAAGGGAGGAAATTTGCAAAGATTATTGGGGAAGAAGGTGTCTTGGGGCCTGGATCCTGGGTCTAGTATTTTGTTTTTCTAGTCCTTTGGCTTGTAGGTTACTTGTATTCAATTTTTTGGTTTTCAATTTACCTCTCTTTGATTTTCATTGGTCTATCTACTCCCTTTTCCACTAGACTTTCCTCACACTGGCTAAATAGCCCTGTATCATTGGCTTCTAGAAAGAATCCTATTATGGAATGATTTTTGTACTATGGTCTTGTTTTCTAGTTGAAAGGGTTTTATGTTTTTGTCCTTAATCCCGTAGTTGGCCTCTTATTTGTTTCAATATTTACAAACCTTATCATCTCTAGAATGGTAGATTACCTACTAAGAGAATTGATGGCCATCTCTTCTTCCTCTTTGGGTGGTAAATCCTTAGCAGATAGTGTTTCCAAAAACCAATTTCATTTTGTAGTTTTAAGGTTTCACATTGCAATAATGGACAATAGGGACATTATGGATTTTAGGAGAGTGTTGAGGTGCCATGAGGAGCAGATCGAGTCAAACAGGGTTTCACTATTTTCTGTGAACTCCAAGGTGCAAGACAATGATCACTATTGTGTCACCTAGCACACAAACATAATGAGCATGTTAGTGAAACAAAGGAAAATAATGGATATTTTAGAAGCCAAATGTAGCATGCTCTAGAACTTAGCTTTCAACATTCACAAGGATTCTCTCTCGATGACGTCCAACATGGGAATTGAAAGCTCTACCAAAGTAGAGTTGAACGAAGATCATGCTACGCACCAACTCAAAGAGCTAATGGATATAGAGAAGCAATAGTCCCCCTTATCAGAATCCAGATAGGAAGAGGTTAATAGTTTTCATTGTTTTAGTTGAGTCTCTTGATTTTTAAAATGCTTTGCAAAGCATGTGCATCTAGGACATCTTGTGAAGGTGGAAATATTTATGAGAATATGGAATATAGTTTGTGTAGTCTTCAGTAAACTATCTAATGTAAAATCAAAGAGTCTATTGACTCAAGGCTCTGACCCATTAAAGCAAGATTATGTAATAAGTTGTAAGCATTAGCTACATCTTTTTAACCAAATAATATTCTCCTATTATGGTTAAAAAAATTAAAAATAGGGAATTTCTAACTAATACACGATTTGTTTTTAATTACAACACAAAAATTCCATTCAAAGAATACGATGAGAAAATATTGTTAAAATCATTCCATAATCATTTTGATCCCTTTCCGTGGGAGATTTTGACGATCCTTAGATGGCTAGAAATAATTTAGCTAATTAGTTATGACACTCTTTCATTATGACGAAGTGATTTGGACCTCCCAAAACCATAATTGAGAATGTGAGTGCCAAATCCATGCCAAAAACATAATCATAGTTTGATGAAAATTTGGAGAACCTCTATTACTCATTCCATCTCAATCCACCTTTGATATGAAATTTCTTACAAAGTTTGAGGTTGCATATTTTCAATATTCAATACTTTGGTCAAAATTGTGCATTTCTAGATAGGAATTCTTAAGATTCACAACCTTAAGTTGTATATGAAACCTAAGTCAAGATGAGTTTGTGGTAGTATGTGTATTCAATGTATTGTCTATATTTAAGACATTGTTATAAAGATGCATACCATCACATAGAAGAAGTTGAAGGATTACCTCCACTCCTTTCTTTTGCACGATATAAATTCAATATATCACTGCAAAATAACACACGTATAGAAAATTTGTGGATTACCCCACCCCTCGGTTCTTTTTGTACAATTAAGGGCCCCTAGACACCTTATTTTTATGTAGATATTAACATGTCATCCTTCCAATTTGTTATCCATATGAATATTATGTATACCTTTTTTTCCATATTGCCAAGCTCCCATCCTCTAGCCTATAAACAAGAATGAGATTGTTGGTACTCTACGAGCCCCAATCAATAATTTTCTCTTGAATATCCCTAATCAATAACAAGCTTGCAAAGAGTGACATGTCAGAAGTGGAATTTGAACCTATGTGGGGATGATAACAACTTCTCCTCTCTACCACTCAAGTTAGACCCAACTAACTAATACTTTGTATACTTACCTTTATAATCCTTTACATTTAATTAGAAACTTCTTTTGTTTTAGTGGAATTCATCTCCACTGTAATATGAAATCTAGTAGAGTTGATGAAAATTATTAATGTAAAAGTTATTTTCTAATACTATATGTTTTCGCACAATATGTAGATTGGGAAAAACCCAACCCAATCCACAGAAGTGAGACAACTATGGGAGTACCTACCCATTTTCACCTTAGATAGACACTCCCCTGGCTTTAATGATGACAAATCACCACAAGAGGGGAATCCTGGTGACCTTAGGGGGATGGAAAGAGATTTGATGATGAGTGAAAACCCTATAGGTCAAACTTGGAGATTAAGAATGGCCTGGAAAAGAGTCTTGTGAAGGAGGAGAAGTTTGAAAAGTGTTTTGTGCCCAGAACAAGACAAATGATCATAAACCAAGCCTTAAATCAAAGGGGGATCAACGATTTAATATTGTTGTCCCAAATTATAGCAGTACGGAAATATATAGATCAACAAATAAAAATGTTACTAGCTGCAAAATCAACCATACAAAACATCAAATAATTATTGGGTATTTAAGCCCTAAACATGTAGATAATATCCCAATATTTAGACACAAATTTTGATGGTGAATTAGGGATGCTAAATGATGTTATAAAAAATATGTTAGGGAATCGTTGTGGCTATATCAAAATTTTGCTACAATAGCAAGTTCTAGCCAATGAAATTCATAAGAAGAGAACTTAAATGTCCATTGACAAGAAGAATAATTAACACTATTTACTTGCAATTTTCAGCAGTACAATAAGTGACAAAATATGATAAAAGAGAGTTTGCAACAACCCTAATGGTTGTAGCATTACGTTTATAACATCAAGAGAATCACTTGGCCAAAGGAGACACCTTATAAGCTCAATCAATATTATAACATGAAGAACAACTTCCAATTTAGACAATTACAAAATCTCTATTTTTCACATATACCAATGCAATGATTTTAGATCTATAATGAAAAATAGACTAGTGCCTTATCAATTGGGTTATGGAGTCTCTTGTTGCAAGGGCTAGTTGCGTTACCTACCCAGGGGTGTAATCCTTTTTACTCCCTAGGGAAAACAAAACTAGCAAGGTAAATATAGGAGGGTGTAAGCCTTTTTACTCCTCCTAGCAACCTTGTTAAGTAGCTTATCCAAAGACAAATGTGATAGATTTAGTGGAGGGTGTATGCCTTTATACTCCTCCAAGGGTTTAGACAAGAATAACCATGAAATAATAAGAAACACTAACAATATGCAAAAATTTTGTTACCAATTGCAAGAGATAGAAAGATAAATCCTCTTCTACCAAGTATATTCCACCACAAAAACAAGACAAGCATCCATGAGAGATAGCGCACCACTTCTTCCACAAGATATAAATACTAGCATCCAAAATAGCATAAGAGAGAGAAAGTGCGAATTGCCTAAGTAGGGCGAAAATTTAAGACCAAGCTTTATGTAATCCTCAAGTATGTTGTGTCTAAAATGGAAGTGACAAGGCCTTTATTTATACACGACCTTATATAAACAATTTGTTCACTTAACTTATGGTAAAACACAAATAAGGGAGGTTTCTTGTCACACACCCAACCTCTAGGTACCTTTTTCAGGGATGGGGTATAAATTTTTCACTTTTATCAAGCATCTCAAATCTTCTCTATCACAACTCCATCATCTTCTGCTCATCAAGAGCTTTCCAATGATTATAAGCTTACTCAGAAATGAGCTCTGAAACGAGGTTTATGACCTTCTGAAGTTCTCGGGTTTACATAGGCAACATCTCTCTCACTGCCACGTGGCATCCTCGTGACTTCTCATTTTCCATGCCAACTGATCTGGCGACACTCTAGTCTTGATGTGGCACTAGCCTAGCTCGCCATAGTGGAAATTCTATCCACACAGGCTTGTATCCATCGTAACTAATGCCTTATCCCAACACACTCTTCGCTTATCTACGATAAATATGATATTGAGGAATATTCCCTTTCTCTCATCAAACAGACTCGATGCATGCAAGACCTGATCCCAACTATGATTAGAATCCATCCGACACCTAAGGTTTACAAATCCTATTGGACCCCACTCAACTTGTCATCCCATTGAAAATTAGCACGCACCATCACATTGATGTTCTTAGTCAGCATAAATTCTCCATGTCATCGTAGGGCGCTTAGGCTTGCTCAACTAGAGGATGACATTTGTCCCTCTCCTATAGTCTAATTAAAATACTTAATTAATATTTCATAGAATACCATTCTTTGGTACATAATTACTTAAACCTCATTAAGGATAATTATTTTGCACAAACTAATTATCCAGTAATTGAGGTTTTTTTTAGCCTAATACTCATGGCCTAGTAATCACTGAGGTTTTATTTTCTCTTTCCCCCCTTTAGAAGTAGTTTAGCACTAACTCAATTAATTGCTCATATGAAAATTATGAGTAATTATATTATAACACAATGAGGTTAATTTATCCATAATATACTTAAGTTTATTAACCTTAATTAAGGTATATAATTCAATCCCTCCCCAAAACGCAACTCCATGCCAAATTTTATTAATTATATTATAATATAATTTTATTTAATTATATTATAATGTGATTAAACATATCAATGCAACACTTAGGATTATTAATACCTATTAATACCCAATCCTATGGACTTTAGTGACATTCCTCATCATGCGTATATGAACCCAAATCTCCTGAATGTCGGAGTTCCGGAGAGGGTCCCACTCATAGTGTGCCTTTATGCAAATATAAGAAATTTATATTACCATGCAATATAATAAATTATGTTTAATGTTTATTATAAAATTTATGCAACCATTGGAGTATGGGGTTAGGTTTGGGCCTTCGACTCTTCTGTTCTTGTTCATTCTATTGCCCCAAACATCCTAGAGTCCCGTAGTCACAGACTCTTGAAGCTCCAGAGTCCCGAACTCTCGAAGGGTCCACACTCACACGTTATTGCACATTGAATATTAAATTAAAAGGGAAATGAGTTGGTACTTTATCACGTACAAATAACATAATAAACCCATTTAAAATATATTATATTAACATTTTTGGAAAATGTGCCCAAGTTTATAAATTCTCCAATATTTTATTAATATTTGACATGAGAGAGAGAGAGAGAGAGTTCTTTGGGTCAATCTCCTTCGGCTCTCCCACACATCCTTTATACTCCAATCTCCCAGAGCCCCAGAGTCCCAAAGCTCCGAAGTGACCTCACTTGCACACATTACCACACCATTTAATATTCAAAGGAGTTGGCTTCATTCACGTGTAATCAATTTAATAAATCTTAGTATAATACAATATATTTATTATACCTCTTGAAATTTACTCCCAGGTTTTAAAATTCTCCAATAAATAATTTAATGTTGGAATGAAGGAAAGATGTTTGGATCCATACCTTCGGCTCTTTCACGCAATTCTTCGTTCTCATATAACCCAGAGTCTCGGAGTTCTGGAGGGGACCCACTTGTATTAAATTATGGTTTAAATACAATGAATTACTTTGGATTATGATATATATATATATATATTAATTTACATTAATTGATCATTTTAAATACCATTCATTACAATTAATTTCATTTCTTATCTTTTGCAACCTTACACAGGGAAGAGATGGTTCATTCCTTCAGCGATTTTGGGCTCGTGAGTTCCATCACCCCAAACATCCTAGAGCCCCGGAGCTCCGAACTTCCAGAGTTCCAAAGACCACAAGATGGTTAAAGCATTTGGTCATTGTTTATTCCTTTGTGCGTTTGACATTAAAATAATAATAATAATTATATTCTCTTTGGTCTCGGGTATTTTACGCTTGAGGAATTTTAACCTCCATTTTCAGAATAAAATAATAATAATAATAATATGTATGTAGACATATATTTCTATATTTGTGCACGGTTATATTACCTAGAGAATTTAAATGAAATTATCTTGGAGGAAATAAGAAAAGGAGAAATACAATTTTCCAGTCTTTATAAAGGGTTAATAAAATTTTGTATTCCAAGGAAATTTCTCCATTCTATAAATTATAATTATAATTATAATCTCTCCCTTCTTGTGGGTAAATGAGTAAGTTTTATTTCCTTATTACTGTGCTTTAATACTCTTACTAAATTGAAGGAAATTGGTCATAAGACAAAGATTTACCTCCACGGTAAAATTCGGTATTTCTACCAGGATTCACTGCCCACCAAAATTTAAGGGGATTCTTCCCACATTTAGGAGATTTAACACAAGTTTAACATAAATGTTTAGTTATGCCCCAAATAAAATTTTGAGAACTTTTGTATTTTAATTCAATTAGGAAATTTCATGTTGATTTCCTAATTATTTTTCCTTAATGACCATTTGTAATGGCTTTAATATTTTTCCCTATTTGGGATTATTTCCTAAAGTCCACACAGGTTTGATATCCTCTAAGATTTCTAGCATAGGATTTGAGGACATACTAAAACATAACACTATTATGTAGAAAATCACTCTCTCTTCTTTCAATTGTTCTATAGATATTTTTAACTATTCAATCATCATCTTCCAAGCATGCATTAAATTGTACAACACAGTTAACCATAACATCCACTCCCATAAATCTTATTTTAGCACACAAACAATCAAGAGATAAGGAAGTAAATCAAATGAGCTTCAACTAAAACATTCTCTTCGTTTTACCTAAATTTCTCAAGCCACTTTTGTCATAAATTAAACTTACACACCTCTTAAAACACAATCTGTAACTTTCTCCGAACTTGACAACACATGGATTTAGCAAAAAATTACTTATCTCGGACCCAAAAAATGATGCAACTACTGAAATGGGTTCTCTTTTCCTCCCAACAGTAGGCACAACAACTCCTAGACGGATTTATTGTTGGCCACCCCCTGGCCAGGTCATGATGCTCTGAGAGAGACTATTCTTTTTGTTCAGCAACAACCAGGGACAAAGATCGCTCTCCTCTTCCCACATGAATTTAGAAGATCGTTTTTCTGTCTACCAAGAAAGGGGGTCTGCAACAAGTGCTTCCTCAATGACTCATCCTTTGTAACCCCGTTTATCATCTTGGTTAAAACGTTTCCCAACAATTCCCATAACCAGAAAAAAATTGTTTTCCAGTCCTCTTCATAACCAGAGAGTTGCACATGCTCTCCCTCTTCAGAAAAAATGGTCACCAGACTCATTCCTCTACCTCTTCTCTCTCTGCCCATGATTTCCCCCTCATTTCCTTCCTTCTTTAGCAATATTTCATGAGTCAAATCCCTCAATTTGTGGGTCAGCCTAGAATCCTGTATATGGGTACTTTTCTTCCCATGCTTTTGAGGTAAGGCAGTTCTGGTACAAAACCCATTCTTGTTCATATATGTGGGAAGATGATATTTCAACTACCCACTTCCTCCATTAATCACAATCATAGAAAATAGGAAATATGGATTTTTCTTTAATTTTAAATTGGCAAGGGAAATTTCCTCATTGTTTCCCTCTCATGGTATCATGACCTATGTAAGCAATCCCCCTCGATAGTTGTCCAACATTTTCCTTTTTACATTAGTAGCATAAATATTTACACTATCATTTTAGAAAAATATAGTTATATTTACAAGTTGGGGGAAATAGGGGTATTACAATCCCCTCCCCCTTAAAGGAACACCATCCTCGGTGTTTTTTGCATCTCAACAAAACCATTCATGCCTCATGCTTCAGCTTATTTAGAAACATTTCCATTTTATCCACCTTGTCCTTTCCCAGACTCTTGGCCTTTGTCACATTCCTACAATGATTTCAAACAACAAGCATATTAATCACAATTTCATGCAAAAACAATTTACTGTTGTTCAAAAATCAAGGGGAAATATTTATATCAACACAATACTTATTTGTGCAATTTTATGGATCCACATCCAGTTGGATTTCTTACTAACTTGTCCCATTGTTTCCTTGACATACCCATTGTGTGCATGCTCCCAACCAATAATATACACAAATTATTTGAAGTCTCCTCTTCCTTGCGGTCACTCACCCTCTAGGCCCAAGATTAGGCATCCCCTTCTCTATTATAAAATCTCTCGAGTGTTCCATTTTTCCTTGCCAAAGATTTCTCGCATAGGAAGAAGTTTTGAGACTTTACCGAGTCTTATAGTCAAGGCGTCCCTCTGAATTTCTCTGTCGAGGCATCCCTCCGACCCATTTTTCCACAACACAACATTTTCTATGGATATCATGGCTTATCACAAGGTTTCCATGTCACAACAATAGTCTTGTCCAGACTTTTCCAGCTTGACAACCATCATCAATCCCTTTAGGCCAGATAATTAATCTCACCTGTATCACACACATACAATAACCATGATATGTTATCATCAATTCCAATTTATAATTTCTTTCAAATCTGTCACCCACAAATTTCCAAATTCCACATTTATGTTTTCATATATGTTCCACACAGGAACCAAATTCACAAGTAAGATATTTTTCTTCTCATAACAGTTCGGCTCAACATGCATTGGTCTTCCTTATGGGCTTTACTTATGCTACCATATCCAAGACCCTTCTTCCTGCAAATTCGTCTTCACATAGCCAAACAAGCTGTTAGTTATCATGAACATTATATCTTCCAAAGTGTGCATACTAAAAGTCAAATCATTTTCAAATATTCAATGATACAAAGGAAAATGAAATATCATTCTTTACGCATGCAACATTTCAACATACCAAATTTTCCAAATGCAATTCAAATATTAAATGAATTTAATCAATGTTCCAATGTTCATGGCCACATTCCTACCCAATGCACCCTTGCATTGATTTCAAGTTTGCTACACCAACCTCTTCACCATATAGCTCATTTATTCTCATTCATTGTTACAACATGGTTGTGCTTCTTGGTATGAGCTGATCATGTCCTCAATTTAACATATTATAATATGAAACCCAAGTTTTATATGGTTGCATCTAAACACTTCCTTCCTTACTGGTAACTAGTGGTGCCAATACTCATGGCCACCCACTTTCTTTCTTTAACACCCTTACATTTCATGTAGAGTATTGGAATGTCCTTCTTCCTATTGTCTTCCCTCTTATGCAAGAATGCATTTCCTCAATGCATTCAATTAAGTGTGATGCCTATGAGTACTTTTGTTCGCAATATATCTTGATTGGTCAATGTACCCATGAAACTATTGATTCATGAATTTTCTTGCAAGGATTCTTAATCATCCTTGACTGGCATATATTTCCTCTCTCTATTATTCAGATTCTTCTTTCCTGAATCTTACATTGTTTGGGTAGCAATGGCATACATATCCACTCAAAATTATTTGCATATCAGTAAGAAATTAAAATAATTCAGAGGGGACTCTTACCAAATCCATTCATACCTTATGCCACGCAAGCATGAACATTTTTTATACATGTTCTGGCTGCCAATATCCTTTTTCTTATTTTTAACTCATTAGTAGTGCTCCATGGGGCTCCCAAAGTCCCTTAAAAAATATTTCAACATCAACCTTCTTGCATTTATCCTTTACCAAAGGTTATCTACCATTGGCAGCTGTCCTTTCCCAACAACTCCAATCATTTCCTACATAAAACATGCATTATCACATTCCAAATCATGTCAGATGTAATGTTAACTGAAATATATGTATCTAAATCAGTAAGGCATTTTCAGATATGCCCCAACATATCTTTATGCACTGTATCACATTACCCTCCATGTTTTCATGAGTGCAAACATAGTCAAGTCTCTAGATGTCTCTACAGTCACACATTTATCACCATTTTCATGCTAAAACACTCACACACCACAACATATCATCTTATCATCCTAGAGAAATACAATACACAACACGAAAAAGGATTTAAGGGACTCTTCCCACTTTCCAACTCCTTCTACACAGTCTAGAATTTTCAACTTAACTAAACTATTCCCAAGGCCTCACTGCCTTTACACATTAATGGATTTAACCAAATTTATACTTGTTTGTTCATTTTTCTTTCATCAGTTTTACTTGTTCCCACAATTGTTCTTTTAGGGATTACAACTCTGTTAAGCAATTCAGAGTTTTAAAGTGAGAAACATATTCCTCCTTTTCTTCTTCTTTGCTTTTGCAATGTACTCCTTGCTGGGATATTTCTACTCTTTTCCTTGAGTAGTCTTGGTTAGGTTCACCTTAAGCAACTTGGATAATTCAACAGGATACAACAGTAAGATTTTTGTTCACAATGAATTATGAACGTGTGAATTCTGCACATTACTATTTAGTTATTAGAATGTTCAATATTCATTTGTTAGTCTTTCATTCATGCATTATGTCTTAGAATGCAATCCATGATTCTTATATAGATAGGCTTACATCCCACTTCCCAATTCTCAACATTCATCAAGGTTGTGACTCTGTTCTTCTGATAGAGACTCTACATAGTTCCTCCACAGGGAACTCTTTCGATGCACACCCATCGCTATCTGGAGTGGCCTTAGCTTCATTATTTCAGAGGTTTACTCAAAATTCCATAAGGAATACAAGCATGCATCTTTATTGTTCATCCACACATATTCATTGTTATGTTAAATTAAATTCATAATGAACTTAACCACATGCAATCCTTGCATGAATAATCATGTTGCCTTTTATCATGGCAACAAAGCATCCCTCATTTATTCTTTCAACAATTTTTTCTAGATTTTCCTAAGGAAATGGGACACATCCTCCTCAAGCTATTATTTCGTCGATATAATAAGACTGCCCAACATAAGATTAACCATGCATCCATGGCATTGCTCAGATATGACAAGTACACATATTGCCTCACAACCTACTTGATCAGGCAGTCATATTATACTTTTAAGCATGTATACACATATTTGTATATGTCTAGGTGCATCACTTGCACCTTTTTACCTCATTCATTCACATTGACATTTTAGTTTTAATATTAATGTTCTTTAGTGAGAAATTGCATTCAATCATATGACTAGTCTCACATCCATAATTCATATTGATGATGCTCTCTCTACATGGCAATAACTATCAAGGGCCACTTTTCCCCTTTCCACTGTAAAAATCTTCCATAAACCAAAATTCAGATGGGTAGTTATTGTATTACCCAAGGCAGTAATATAACCACTACTAGTCTCTTCTTCATGCCTCAATTCATTCTTGGTCAATAAATCTCTACAAGGGAATCTTTTCCTAAACTCCATCTTATTGTTATCTGAGTATACCAAGCCATATCCATATGGCTACCATCCACCTCTAGATGTCAATATGATCCACTGGTCATCTAAAGGTGTTCTGAAACCTCCTTAATCAGACCTTGCATCAGTCTCTCATTAATCCTTACAGTCATATATTAATAAGGTAATAGGCCACAACATTATCAACATTTCATTCTTACTGTTAACTCCTATTGACATAAGGTCATTCTCATTTAAAAGGTCCATCAATATACCATACCTTACAACCCACCATAAATTATAATATACTTAATTTGCATGTTTAATATTTTTCCATATACATTCTAGCATATCCTTGCGCACCAGGCATTTCACCTATGCATGCAGTGCAAACATATTCCACTTGCTTACCTATTGCATAAACACACCCTTAAGTTATTAGGGATATACACTCCCTTAGCACATCCATAAGCTCCTGAACTTGCTCATGTCACTTTACTTCTTTCATGAAGGTTATTCTCATCCCATAGGGCTCATTTTTACTTTTCTAATGGGGTTATCCGAATAACAGGTTTCAATTAAGACAATACAAGTAAGTTGACCTCACATATTTCCATAAGGATTCTAGACATGGGGAAATATACTCACAAGGCCTAATATCTTATTTAAGTAGCAATTATGATTACCAACGACTTCATAAGCCCACATTTGTAGGAAACCTTGCAACCTATTCAGTGCATTCACATCCAAGTATTTCTATTAGCAACTATCATCATAATCCCACTCTTGTACGAGTGGCTATCATTCCCCCAAGGTAGCAATATGATTCTTCTGTTGCAATCCAACATGATTCAATTTTTGTTGAGTAATTCCCAACAAAATTTCAATCTGCAATCCTTCTCCTCAAGGAGATTATGCACATAATCTCCTTGCGACAGTAAACACTTTGAACATGCTCATCTTAGCCATGGGTAGACTGGTCCGATGAATTTTCTTCGGCCCATCCATGCCTAATGTTTGAATCTTTCTCTGATAGATAGGGTAAGGTAGGGTGCCCTCTCCCTTAAAATTTTTCTATTTTTTTTTTATCCGACTCTTTCATGAGCCCAAGAAGGCCAAGTGTTGTAACCTGGCTCTGATACACTCTGACACACACTCAACCCCTAGGTACCTTTTTCTGGGATGGGGTATAAATTTTTCTCTTTTCTCAATCATTTCAAATCTTCTCTATCACATCTCCATCGTCTTCTGCTCATCAAGTGCTTTCCAACGACGATAAGTTCACTCAGAACTGAGATCTGAAATGAGGCTTATGATCTTCCGAAGTTCTCAGGTTTACATAGGAAACATCTCTCTTATTACCATGTGGAATCCTCATGACTTCTGATTATCCACGACAACTAATGTGGCGACACTTTGGTCTTGATGTGGCACTAGCCTAGCCTGCCAAAGTGGAACTTCGATCCATGCAAGCCCGCATCCATCGTAACTCGGGCCTTCTCCCAACACACTCTTCGCTTATGTCTGACAAATATGGTATCGAGGAATATTCCCTTTCTCTCGTCGAACATTCTTGATGCATGCAAGACCTCCCAACCTACTGTTGGAATATTGGTTGTTGTCATTGATGTCAACCGTAGTCATGGGTTTTGGACCGCAAGATTGATGAAGGTATTTGGACATGAAGGAAAATGCACATGCAGATACAACACCCATGGATGGATAGTATACATCATGTTTTTTTCGGTGGTATGTGACACATCACGTGGATCCTCATGGTTGAGGAGAAATGAATTTTTTAAGATGACAAAATGAATTGAAGAAGGAAGTACACGTAGGCCCTGAAGATAATTAAAGAAAATAATTACAATATAAGAAAGTGTCAGGTCGGCCCTAATGTTAAAAGGAAGTGACATAAATGGTATAAATAAACATAATTATACATTCATTTGATACAAGTCGAATTTTAGAGGTAATAATAAGAAAAGAAGGCCAGATTTCAAGGGAGGATGAAGTCTTTTGGTGATGTGTTCTCAGGTATGTTATTTTCAGGTCATGTTACCATTTTTGCTATAATTTTTTTTCTAGAATGATTCAGATGGTGAAATAGCTATGGTATTGAGAAGACATATCAATGTACCTCTGGTAAATAGTTCATCTCTTGATTCACTATAATTATGGAGATACACTTTGTGGAAGATAGGGTTTGTGACCAGTCCTGAAGGTAGTCAATAAACAGGTGTTCCGGGTAAAACAGTCATAACTTCTTCATCGAGAATCCAAATGAAGTGGGACAAATTTCATTGGACATAGTACAGAATGTAGTTTCTTGAGTGAAAGTTTCAGAGTTGGATGTTAATTATTGAGCGCAGGGCATTCTGTGCAAGTTCACTCTTCTGAATAGACCAGAATTGAATAAAGTCTACCATTCTTTCTATAACCTCTTTTTGGGGAGGATTCAAGGAGTGAAAATTGGAGCAGTTTCAGAGAATACATTGAGTAATATTATCTACAAGATCAGAGTACTCCAAGAATTGAATAATTGCAGAAATTGAAGAAGTCTCAGGAAGCATTATCAGGTTCTATGTGATGATTGGTTGATGGTGATGATTTAATGCAAAGTTTTATTATCTCTCATATATTCTTGGGTGGAAGGAAGGGGAAATGATGGAGAGTTAAAATATCTCTTGATATTGGAGGATTGTATCTTCCTCTTGGAGGTTTATCCCTCCCTTTACATTTGGAATCTCTAGCTACCTTTGGAAGTCATTACTTCCCTTGAACAATAACTATTGATTATTTCTCATATATTGTGCAT
>ML824066.1:0-59940 GCA_009831015.1 Picea engelmannii | reverse complement strand
CACCGATGGATTTCGAAAAATGGCATTAATGTTAGATATTCCTTTGCAAACACAAGAAACCCTTATGAAGTATATAGGAGGTTTTCCTGCGCATATTAGAAACATTGTTTTCATGTTTGGACCCACTAACCTTGATGAGGTTTCTGTTCAAGCTACGTATATTGAAGCAGGAAAAGCAGGTGTGTCAGGGGAATCGTTGTTTTCAAAGAAAGAAGATAAGAGGAAAAAGCATGGCAAGAATGAAAATGTAGTGACAAGGAAGGAAGGAAAGCCCTCTTGCAAGCATTGCAAGAAAGAGGGACATGATGAGGACAAATGTTGGTAGTTGCATCCCGAGAAGAGGACAAAGTGGTTCAAAGAAAAGAAGGGAGCGCAAACAGTGGCAATGACATCAAAACCCACAGACTTGGGATCGGATTCAGGTGATGAGTCAAAGATTTCATTGGTTGGTATGACAGGTAAATTTGGTGAAGACATTGATTGTAAAAGCAAGTTGTTTCATATAAGGTTAATCATGCGACACACTAAGATAGACACATTAATCGACAGTGGATCTCAATCTAATCTAATCTCAGAAGAATTGGTTAAGAAATTGGGATTAAAAAGACAAACTCATCATAAGACTTACACACTTAAATGGATAAGCAATCATCATCAGATGCACATAACAAAGCAGTGCACAATCAAATTTGCAATTTCATCTAAGTATGTGGACGAAGTAACCTGTGATGTTGTGTCGTTAAAAGAATGTAGAATGGTTTTAGGTAGTCTGTACTTGTATGATTGTAAGACAATCTTCTACAGGACAAAGAATCAATATCAATTCACTAAAGCAGGTCATGATTATGTGGTTCATGCTCATCATGTTAAAGAAAATAAAACACTTCAAACAATGGAACAATTAACGAATGCAGTGCAAGCATGCAACAAACCAATAATTGTTTCAAATGAAGTAATTGATCTTAAGCAAGAACAAAATATGGTTGTTAAATGGAAAATCAATCATAAGTTGCTTCAAGATAAGCTCATGTCATGCAGATATCTAAAATATATCAGTTCATTTGCAGTCATCTTTTTGATGCTGTCATTAGAAATGTTTTCTACATGGATGATAGTGGCTTCAGTAAGATGTAACAGGGTTCAAATGGCTAATAATATACTGTCAGTTGTCATGATTGTGTTATAGTTGATCTTGATGAGACAGGTGCACAGGACAGAGTTCAGAGACAGAGAGCAAGTCGGGTGGCCTATCCCGAGCTTGTTGACTAGTTAGTAACCTTTTGGGGACCAAAAGGTCTTTTTGTGGGGAGGTGTGATCCGAAATCGGATCCAGAAGCCTGACAGGACTTGAAAAATGCTCAAAAATGAAAGTGTTCGGAATGCGACGAAACTAGTTCCATTGCGTCTGTCTCGTCTTCCTGATTCCAGCGGTATATTTACTTTGTCAAACGAGCTCCGTATGGAGAAGATATCATGTTCTGTCCGAAAAGCCAAACAGGTAAAAAAAAAAGGATGATTGTATAGTCCGTACAGTCCACGTGTCATGCTGACTGTGCAGATCGTACGGTCTGTACAGGTGACGTGGTAGCTCCAATAGATGACACGTGGTAGCCTCGGGTGACGACATGTGGCAGAGCATGACAGAACAGTTTGGTGTACGGATGAACCTATCCAGAGGTGACACGTGTCACCACTATAAGGGTGACACGTGGCACGAGTGACGTCAGCATCTGACGTGGAAGGATGACAGGTGGCAGCACGTGGTCCAATTAGCAGTTGACATGTGGCATATTGGGGTTGGTTGGTTAGGTGCCACGTGGCCCATTCAAGGGCTGCCATGTGGCACCCCATGATTGGTTGTTGGTTTATATGTAAAATTGTTTATGGATGCACGGGAGTCGAATCAGCGACCTCCCAACTAGGCAAGGGACTGGCAGGGCTGGGCTAACCATCCACCCTTCGCATGGTTCTTGTTAGGTAAACGGTGGAGAATTTATTTGAGTTTGGATTTTGGTTTATGCAGTGGGGGAAGGGTCGGGGCTTAGCCCCAGCCCTTTGCATTGCTATACGATCGTTAAACATAACCGACGACGCGGGTGGTATTCACGGTTAGGAGCTTGGCCCATGGCTCCCGAGCAGTCCATATGTAACCACTGCCAAATAAACCGGGGGCTATTCCGACTCAAAAGGGCGTGGGTTGTTATAAGCCCGAGATTCCATGCCATAAAACCACAGGACCCGGGGCTGGAGCGAAGAAAAAGGGCCAGCGCATGGGCACCTTGGCCATATGACCCGATATGACCACGCCAAAGGGGGCGCACGCCCAGGGCTTGGGGGCTGCACCCGATTTTTATAACTAAAGTGGGTTTTAGGCCTAAGTTGGGTTTTTTTTATGATTAATATGCCTATTTTTAGTTGATTCTCTCCATTTTTAGGGGATATTGGGCATTTTTGGAGCCCAAATTCTTGGAGGAAGTTGGAGATGAGTAACCAACTTCAAAGCTATATAAACCAGGCCTGTTTGAGGCCATGAGAGGGTATTCAGAGCAGAGTTATGCTAAGGAAAATCCAAGCCAAAGTCATTTTGATGCAGAGAAGCTTTTGAGAAGGAGACACTGTCGGATCATTTCTGGGAGCTCCGGACGCCCGTTTTGCATGTCGTTTTCTTTGCAGGGTTCTAGAGATTTGGACGAACATGACCAGATCATTCTTGTAGCCATTTTGCATTGTAGCGATGTACTTTTGAGTATTTGAACAGAAATAAAGAAGCCTCCCCCACAGAGACAAAGGCCCAGAGACGTAGGCAAAATTGAGCCGAACTCCGTTATCAATCTGCGTGTTATGGTTTGCTGTCTATTATGTCATTTCAGATCTGCATATGTGTATATGATTCCTCTTCTTTCCTCATTATTTCACTAAGTTTTTCTCAAATGGTTAATTAACGGATACAAAATTAAAACTCAACCATAAGTCATTAAAAGGTCCTACGGATCAGTTTGATAAATTTTTTCCTAGTCTGAAAACTAGGGAACAGTTAGAGGAAAGAAGATTTGATACGAATAGATGTGATAGAAGCGATGAAATATATGTTATTCCTATGGATAGAAAGAATGTTTGGACTAAAAAATGAATGTAGGATCCTAGAAATAATTTTTTACAGGTTAGTTACTGTGATCCCAATGCTCAGTACAAGAAAGGTTGGGGATCATTTAAGAGAAAGAGAGGATTAACCCTTTGTTACAGTTGCAGAAGACCAAGATATCTTGCTAAGGAATTCCCTGATAGAAGACCTAGTTGTCTTTGCTATAAAACTATGGACCATGAAGTTTTGGATTGTCCTAGAATGATTACTAAAGTTGAAAAGATGAATATGAAACAAGAAAACTATGAGACAGGCCAAGAAACTAAGGATATGATAGAACCCCAGAAAGAATCAGAGACGGTATTACTACAGATGAAAGAAACCTTGAATGACCACATAAATATCAGCTTATCAGAGGTATTAAAAGAGAAAGAGTACATAGAAACAAGAATAGGATACTTCGACCTAGACTTTGTCCTGGATGAGGAAACAGAGGTGAATATCATGACAGAAAGAACTTGGGAAATTTTGGGAAAGCCTGCTATGGTTCCTTCATTAGGAGGAATAGGATTATGTAGAGGAAAGTTGATAACCCTACGTGGAAGACTTACCCAAATATCTATGAGTGCTCATGGCACTTCGACAAAAGAATAATTTGAGATCATTAAGTTTGTTGAGAACAACGCCCCATTTTCTATCTTGCTAGGAAAAACTTGGATTGAGAAAGATCAGATACGAAGGAAACAAGAAGAGGAGGATCTAGAGCCAAAAAAACAAGAACTAAGATATTTCATGGCTAGGAGCATAGCGCACTTACTGGAATAACAAGAGAACCAATCGAAGCTACTAAAGACCAAAGATATGGATATCGAAATTGAAAGGACACAGGAAGACTGGAGACACTTGTCTCCACAAGAGAGTAAAGCACCTACCCTAGAAAGAGAAGAAGTATTACCCTTGAACCCTATGAAAGACCCTCCACAGTGAGAAGTTATCATGCGAAGAGGAGATAAGAACGATAATGGAAAGAGGAAACCAATGATTCAGATAACAGGAAAGAAGGCCAAAAATCTCAGTAAGAAGAGGGAAAAGTTAGAAAAATTGCAATAAGTTACAGAGAATACTTCGCAGAATTTTTTTTTTTAGAACTCGAACTTCAACAGAATATCAGTACAACACAGATTGGAACATCGCCATGACGAAGCAATATGACTGTTGGAGGCAATATGACCATTCAATCGACACCCTCGAACTGTTAGGAAAACAGTTATGGCCTGAAAGTTCGTCATTGGACCGTTGGGACCACACCATAATGGATGGAATTGCATTGAATAAGGCTTTGAGAGCTGTTGAAAGAAACCATTACGACAATATATATTTATCCCGTCGAGCATTGCACAGAGAACACTTTTTCCAATTATGATTATCCAAGCCCGCAGAGAACTAGTTTATTTCATGCAGTGATCATTAAGACCTTGCCATCCATTCTGTTACAATGAGTATTGTTCACCGATCTGAGATATCAGATCTTGAGTGTGCATGTCAGACGCAATTAGTGTAGCAGAAAAATCCGTCGAAGAGATTCTAATAGACCTCATGGCCGAAAAGGTGATGTCCGCAGGCATCCAAGCCTCATCGACGTGAGGAGTGCAAGCCTCCCTGTCGATTGCACATGGAGCTGGACCATCCCGAGCTGCGAACGAGAAAAGAACTAAGGATCGTGATGACTTGGCGAATGCGAAGATAATTCCATCCATCCTACCCGACTATATCCCACCCCTGGCTGGTGTGGTGAGTTGTGATAATGTCCCGAGGGACTTCGAGTACATAATCATTACTACGTACCTCCTGAAGGGAATACAAGTAGTCAGACCGCAGTTGGAGAGGATTCCAACCTTGAATATCAGTGACTATAACCTAGGAGACTGCAAGAGATATAGCATTCTCGCACCTCACAAATATTTCACCAAGACCAAGGGGAAGAAGTCGAAGATCATCCCCTAGCCGTGGACTATGGACATCACGAGGTACACTGTCTTGAACATGATGAAGATACCACATTTTGGAAGGCACCAGGATGTTAACGCGTGTGTTAAGATCCTACTATCATGCTTCCATGATAGGTATCTATGATTAGACATACGCATCACCGTCGATCCGACGTTGATCCATAGGATCACCAGATTGAGCATTTAGGGAATAGACCCGCAAGACTTTTATCCAGGGAAGGTTGTAGATCGCGCCTTGGCACAAAAAATCAAAGAAACCTACGATGATGTAGATAAAGGGACGTGAGGCTACAAGGTAGCCTCCATTCAGAATGGCGCAGTGTGCCTTGCTTTCCAGTTGATTGCTAGTAAACTAGTCCAAAAGAATAGACCCACGGAGGTCGCAGGGTTTTTCATTGACCTCGCAGTAAAATGCATGGAAGGAATACAGATGAACTTGGCCAGTTACCTAGTCAATTAGTTAGAACTGGATTGTCCCAATTCTCAGGATCACAGCTATGAGTTCCATTTTAGATGGCTACTAATACTCATCACATTCACTGCTTGGGAGATAACGAAAGGTGCGACCTTCCCTGACATTGAGTCGTTCGAGCCACTAGATGTGATGTTTACCATGCTCTAGTATTCGAGCGATGTGGGGAAAAAATGGCAGTTGAGCGCAATATTCCATACCGATAACCTGCAGCTGAAGAGGGATATTAATTCTTTCCCTCGTAGGATGTCGAATACCCTGGACAAGTTCAGGCCCATTATGAAGTTCTTCAAAGATAGGAATTTTATTTATATTACTGTGCATGTAGACAAAATTAAAGAAGAGCTTCAGTCCTACTACAATCTCACAGAGGAGGACCTGGAAGAAATCACTAAGGAATGGCCCACAGAGTTCCTTATACCAGTCGATCAGGAAGCACTGTCTGATCCCAACCTCATTGTAATTTTGGTGGTTACTCGTGAAGAGTATGATGCACCCAACAATAGCAGGAAGAAAAAGGAGGAAGATGTACAAAAAATACACAACACATCAGAAGAGACTGCATCAGATTCACCTAGCGGAGGAGGAGACGACGAAGTGGAAAAAGAAGAGAAAGAAGGGGAAGAAGACAAGCTGAAGCAAGGCAAAGTAACACCGCCTAGGAACCCCCTTGGAGAGGTAGAGACATCCAAGAAAAGAAAGGTTTCCCCAAAAAAACATACATCATAGAAGAAGTCCAAAGTGAGTAAGTCAAAGTTCCAGACTGTACTCACGGTCGATGACTTTTACTTCATTATCGCAGCTATATCAAATGCCTTAGAAGATATTTTGGATAGAACTGAAGCCAAACAAGAAACCATGTATGGAAGGATTGAAGCAGAGCTGAGAGGAGTACAACAAGCCCTTCACTGCAGCAGTGTAGTGTCCATTGCGCCCCTGCCACCAGAAGAACCAGAGTTGGGAGATGAGCCTGAGAAACTCCGCATAATAGTTGATGCGACCGAAGCTCACCTTCATCACGTGCAGGAAGAAAAATAACATGCCATAGTGGCCCTGAAGCAAGCACAAGAGGAAATCATAGAGAAACATTGGGTTGCTCAACAAGAGAAGGACGACCTCCAAATCAAGTTTGAAGAGGATAGAGCACAGATCCAATAGGAGAAAGAACAACTGTTCACAGAGCAAGTTGGAGTTAAATAAGCAGTCCGCAGAGCACTTCGCTCTGTGAGAGGCTTAGAGAAAATGGAGGAAGACCCAGTGAGGAGTCAAGTGGCGAAGCTTGCAGAAGCCATTCAACAGCTTCAACAAAGAATAATAGAACAAGAGATACAAACAGTGCCAAGCACTCCGTAGGAAGTGCGAGACCAGAGAGAAGAAACTGCCCGAAGCGCAGTTGAAAAGATCAAATCATTAGCCGTGGAATGTAAACAACTAAGCAGTAACAGTGCACAAACTTATGAGTGCCTTATCGAGGACCCTGAACTAAAAACACTAGAGTCGCAGCTCCAAGAAGAAAAGAAGCAAGGAACAACAGTACAAGTATAGTTAAGTCCCTTGTCAGCAGGCGAGCGAATGAAAATATCCCAAGAGCAATGTACGACTCAGCAACAGGTCCATGCCATATAAAGAAAAGTCATGGAAGAGACTCAAAAGCTCCAACCATTCTAGGATGCAACTTGCCTACTTTTTTAGGAGATTGAAGGCCGAGGAGTAGAGTTGGAACAAGTAGTCACTTTGGTAGAACAATGATTAGAAGGACCTGTGAGCAAGGCAGTTATTCAAGAGTTCATTGAGTAGGAGGCTTTGGCGTAACAACAGGTTCAAGCAACTCAAGCCAAGATAGAGGCTTTTGAGGTAGAGTTACCCTGACCAGAGTGACTTGAGACGAGTCACAGGTGAGTGTTGGGGGCTTGTTGGCCCTTGACCAAGTTTTGGAGATCCTTGGTCATGTTTGACCTATTTTGGGACTTTGAAAGGTTGGTCGAAGGCAGAGCGCAAGTCAAAGCGGAGATTTAGGGATCTCGACCACTTTTTAGGGCAGTTTTGGGATTAGGGTTTATGTAATGGGTATGGGATGTCAGTCCATGGGTTTACCCATGTTTGGGCCCATTTTTTAATGTATAAATAGATATCTAGGCGATGTAGGAAGAGGCCAATGCGCTAAGTGAGAATAGTTTTGTATGCTTTGTGCATGCTATGTGTTAAGGACTTGTAGAGCTAATTGCAAGTGATTGTAAGAAGCTTGTGTATAGACAATAGGAAGGCTTTGTTCTTAAACCTAGCTTGGGAAACGAGGATTTGGCAAGGTGCACATAGATCTCCTATCCTCTGTGGAGTAGGGTTTTGATGCTTTGTTCTTGTAGAAGATATAGAGAAGAGAATAAACAAGAGAAGAGTTGGTGGACGTAGCCCCACACTGGGTTGAACCTCGTATATCCTATGTTATGGTTGCTTTGTGCATTCTAGTTATTGTCTTGTGTATATAATTTAAGCTTAAGTGCAGTAATGAATGTTTAAATGAATCTAGTATGATAGCTTAGTGCTTAAATGTTGTGAATAAATGATAGATCTGATCTTTTCCCATGTGATAAGTTCTTAGATGTGTTAGATCTGGTAGAATACTGCGTTGTTATGTAATTAGGGTTTGGATCTGCGATGTGAATAAGGGTTAATTACTGATGAATGTTAACTACTAAGTTCTTTGTTAAGTGGTATAATCAGAGATCTGTGTCCCAGCTAGGTTGTAGACATTTGAGTCCTGCAAGCACCCCTCCCTCTACCTCAGGTGAGACTTCATCTGCTTCGTAGGTGTTGTCGAAAGGGCCGGTAGTTAGGGGTTTTTTGGTGTGTTGTTGAAGCATTGAACCCTGGGACTGCCCTTGTGGCAACAAGAAGGCTCTGTAACGAGCTCAACTTCCTAAGGACATGCTAAACCCAAAATTATGATGAAAAATGGACTCAATAACTTTGATCTCTATTCAAAGGCGACATGACTGCTGCTAATATAATAAAATAATCCCTTCTCGCCCATCTTTTTTTGTTTCTTCATAGACAAATGAATGCTATGATACAGAGGAGGAAACAAGTGTCGCAAGTAAGAAAAACTATTTCCATAAGTGGAACATACCTATGCTCAATGCAAGGATATTGATGTGGGAGATAGACACTAGGGGGAATGTTCCCTCCTAGGTATAGAGTGTCAAATTGCGAAATATATAAACGAGGCTTTGCTTGGTTGAGGATGTAAAAAATGCTGAGGAAAACGCTTTATAACGCAAAGCGAGAACCAACTATAGGCTCAAAACTGAAAGCAATGGCATGGGATGAAATCACAACTTAACGACAAAAAATGTCCATTTTCATGACATTTAGTCTACTTGGTGTGAAAGAGGGATAAATTTGTACCAAATAGACATCCTTTCAAATCCAATTTACGAGTGTGAAAGAGACAAGTTTACTCGGAAATATTTTCACTTTTTGAAGACAAGTTGGAAAAGATCTTAAATTAAACTCAGCTCGAAGTCCTCCAGGTGTAAGGAAACATATTTATGAGTGAGAAATGAGGCTCAACATAAAGTCATGTATTATCTTATACAATACTCCCGGTCCTACGGAAAAAATCTACATGGGCACCAAATGAAGCAAAGGGTCTAACTAGAGCACCCATGTTTGGTAAGTCTGTATCACTTGATAGCAACACCACTTATAACAGATGGAAGGTTCTGGGTCGCAACAAATGGGTTCTTACGTAAGGCATAAAAGTGATAGTTATAGGATGATGCAGAAATGCATGATGGAATGGATACCTGTCCTATATGATGGGTAGTGAAAATACCTGCCCATGGTTACGAACGACCAACATAATGTTGAAATCCGCAAGAATCCTTGGTGAAAACTACAAAAAAACAACTCAATCCACGTCTGTATTAGTCCATTAGGCGAAAAAATGACTCAAAACTATAGAAACTGGGTAAAAAATGTTATAAATAGTATAAAAACCCAAAAATTACTGCCATTTTGATTTTTTACCCAAATAGTGAAAATTGGACCAAAATACCTATGATCTTCAACTAGTGTTTGCGGGAGCGTCAGGCGATGAAATACGAAACTGTCTAGACTAGGTAATTCCTCTTCCCCTCCTCTTCCTTTCTAGTAGATTAAATTTTTAAATTAGGTTTCAAATTTTAATTAAATTAGGGCACAACTTGTGTAACTCGTTGTACGTGGGATGCCACTTATCATGTCACGTATACGTGAGGTTATACACAACTATGAAAACCACAGACTATGTATACTCAGCCCTATACGTGACTGTAAATGAAGCAACTCGCGTACAAGTCCATAATTCAAAAATTCTATGGTGGCTAACTCAAATTTTTACTTTTATCTGGTAGGATGGTGCTAGAATGGAGGTAAAGGGAGCACAAGGAGGTAGATGTTGCTGTGGAAAGAGATCTGGGGGCCAAATGTCCTTTAAAATATGTGGCTTATATAAAAAAAAATCACTCAAAGGGATGAGGGCCCATGTGAGGTTTCTTGAGATGCTTGTGGATTACTGGGACCCTGACAGTGAAAGCCTCAACCTCGATGGGAAACCATTGAGTATTGAAGAAGAGGATATCTACTTTTTGACTAGATTATCGCGCCAGGGTGAGGTTGTAAACCTCAAATCATGGGGAGCAGGGAGCGGAATTAAAATAGAGGAGTACATAGATGCTCACTGTGTGGCAGGGACTCTGAAGGTCTGGATTCAACTCCCCATCCGAGCGATAAACAATCTCAGCCTCAATATTGTTGTCCTCGTGTTGACCAAGATCACAAGCTCGGATTCGCCGCATCAGGCATCGAGGTTGCTCATGTTCTATGCTATAGAGTGCTTGAGACCCACAATATATGATTGGTTTACCTCACTGATGGCTAATATGAAGAGCCAGTTGACAGATTGCAAATAGGGTAGCAAGAGGAGCTTTGGGTTTGTCTCTATATTATGTAGCATTTTCTTTGAGCGGGTTCCAGGTTTGGGACCTAGAGTCGAGATTCTTCCTAGACGACCTCGCGATCCAGCCATGGCACGGTGGATCGAGGTAATGAGACAGAAAGGGGGAGGTAGGGTGCCCACACCCTACAACGAGGATTTCTTCTACTGGTGGAAGTGACAGATCATTTCTCTCGATGACAATGCCTATGCAGGGATCAACTTCAGAGGGGAACCTGACATGCCACTCCCACTTGGGACCACCTACTGGGACATAGGTATGTCAAATGTTTTTAAATATTCCATTTTTTTGTATTTTTGTATAGTAGAACACAAATATTTTTGGATGATGCGTAAGTACTAACTAGAATTTGTGTGATGCATACATGGGTCTGCGATGGCTGGAAGGGCTTCCTCGACATCGTCGGAGGAAACATGGAGACGAGGCGGAGAGAGGAGAAGCTGAGAGAGTCCTTCAAAACGTGCAGGGCAACCTATCTCATTTGAATCATAGGATTCTGATGGTTCAGGTAGATGATCTGTTGGAAGCCATGCAATGAGAAGTGGTTGGTGTGCTTGATGAGATGCTTTTCTTTTCTTTAGTTATGTGACAAATTCCAATCTAAAACGAAGTTAGCATAAGCATCAGATACATGATTAGAACTACAAGGAATGTGATAATAAGTAATAAAATCAAATTGCCATTCTAAAAGACGTACCCATAGGAATCGTCAAAGAAAAGTAGGATCACGCATGCGGTAACTGTCATTCAACTAACATACTACTAACTGGGAATCCAGGCGAACTTCTAAAGAGAAAATACCACGTGAGATAACATCGCAGAAAAGTTCTATAATGAAACTATATTCGGCCACATTATTCGTGGATGGCCCTAGGCATACGCCACCCGAAGACACCAGTAGACCCTCGGGTGAGTAAACCACCCAAGCGGCGTAAGCCAAGTTCCATGTATGACGACTGAATTCATCTGTGAATCCTAGGTAGACTTAAGACTCCATTGGCATCTGCCAACCAAGGAAAAACTCGATAAGCAAGATGAAGATAAAAAAAGAAGAAAGGGAAAAAATATATATACACTAAATTACATTATTATACAAAGAGCTATGCCCAAGCTTGGGGATCAAGCGTAATATATTTTCAAGTAGAGCCCATTTATGGGCTCGACCAACATATTCCCTTCATAATCTTCTAACTCATAGGCTCCTTTTTCTAAGACACATCGCACGATATAGGGACTGTGCCACATGGGTTTAAATTTTCATGCCCCCAACAGTTCTTTGGCTTGATCATATAAGAGCACCAAGTCACCCTCAGCGTACAACCGAGGATAGATTGACCTATCATATTGGACCTTGACACGTCTTTAGTTCGCCATGATAGTTGTAGAGGCATCTCAATGCTGCTCATCAAGACTCTCTAGGTGTACAGGACATTGCTTGAGATCGAAAGTGCCAGGTAAGAACGCGACTGCCAATTTAAGAGAAGGGATTTCGCATTCAATAGGTAAAATCGACTCCACACCGTGTACTAACTGGAAAGGGTAAAAATCAGTGGCAGTCTTGACCGAGGTTCGGTATGCCCAGAGGGTGGGATATAGCATAATGTGCCAATCAAACTTACTCTGGCTGATAGTTTTTTGCAAAATGGTCTTGAGAGACTTATTGATGGCCTCTACTTGCCCATTTTCCTGAGGGTAATAAGGAGAAGAATGTCCATGTTTAAACCCCAACTTAGCTTCTAGTTCTTCCATTATTTCATTCTGAAAGTGACTTCCATGATCAATGACAATCTCACTCGGGATACCGATCCGGGCGATAATTTGATTGAAAACGAAGAAGACGACAATCTTCTCGTCGGATTTAACTGTAGGCATAGCCTCGACCCACTTAGTAAAGTAGTCGATGGCCATGATAATGTGTCGATGCCCCCAGCCGAAGTTGGGTTTCAATCTAAGAAGTCCACCCCCCACTTTCTGAAGGGACCAACGGTAATGACAGGGTGAAGAGGGGTTGGAGACAAGTGTGTTTTCTGAGTGAACACTTGTCAGGGATGACACTTCTTAACCGCTTCAACACAATCTTTAAGGATAGTTGGCCAAATATACTGGCTCACAAAATTTTATGGGCTATCGCAAGCTCGGATAGATGACCACCACAAGCCCCACTGTGGTAATCATTTAGAACTGACTTGCCCTCTCTGTGAGTTAAACAATGATGCAAGATATTATCTATTCCTTGGTGATACAAAGTGTTGCCAACGATGGTTTAATTCTTAGATTGGTATATAAAACATCTTTCGTTATCTTGTGAGAGATGCTGAGGGAACTTCAAAGTTTAAAGATAGAGAACAATGTCTCCATACCAGGGGTTGGATGACGAGACAAGGAAAACGTGTCCGTCCGCAAACAAATCAACATGGATAACATCCTCATCTAATCTTGGAAAGTCAGATATTAACTTTGCGAATACTAGTGATTTCTTGGATTTCACAAAAGCGAAAGAGAGATCAAATTCTTTTAAAATGAAAATCCATTTAGTATATTTCCCCCCTATGATACACCTGGTTAGAACGTATTGAAATGGATTGACATCAGCAAACACAATAGTATTTCAAAGAAATATATAATGATGTAAACGTTGGACTGCGTGAACAATAACCAAAGCTATCTTTTCAACATGAGAGTAATTAATCTCAGGATCGACTAAGTTTCGACTAAGATAGTATATTAAATTCTCGCGATGCTCATCATCCTCATGAACCAAAACCATACCAATCATCTCCTCGGACACGGCGATATAAATAAAGTTATCTCTATTGTAGCCAGGAGACTTCAACAGAGGCGCTAATACCAAGGCTTTCTTCAAAGCATCGAAGGACTCTTGGGCTCGCTCATCCCAGATAAAAGGGGTGTCCTTCTTCAAAAGACGCGTGAAATCCTTATTTATATTGGCATAATTTACTATAAATCGACATAAAAATTTCACTTTCCCCTGTAAACCCTAAAGTTGTCAAATAGTCCGCGGGGGAGGAAATCGAAGTATTACCTTAACCTTTAACAGATCAACCATGATCACAGTCTCAGACACTAGAAATCCCAAAATACAACCAGACCTAATGCAAAATATGCACTTATGAGGGTTCAACCGAATTCTATAGTAACGGCATCTTTCAAAAACAAGCCAAAGGTGTGTAGCGTGGTCCACTCTCTTACGAGAGTGAGCAACAAGATCATCAAGGTAAGCTTCGATTATATGCTTACGAGAGTATGAAACAAGATCAGTAAGATCATGGAATGTGAAGGTCATAGCACGTTGGAAGGTTGCTCCGACATTTTTAAGGCTGAAAGGCATTTTTAGGTATGTGAAAGTACCCCAAGGAAAAACAAATGTCATATTTTGTTGATCCTTAGGTTTAATTTGAATTTGGTTATACCCTGAAAATCCATCCATAAAAGAAAACACTCTGCTTCCCGCACACTCGTCAAGAATTTGATCGATGAATGGTGTTGGGAAGTTTTCTTTAGAATAGGCCTTGTTCAAGTCATGAAAGTCCATACATACACAGATGGTTCCTTGATTATTATTCACAGGAACGAGATTGGATACCCATTTAGTCAAAGGAACTGGGTAGATAAATCCAACATTAAGTAGCTCCTCCACCTCTGCCTTAATAGTAGGGGCCTTCTAAGGATTGATAGCTCTAAGACATTGTCAAATAGGTTTAGCATCTAGATAAGCTCTAATCTCATGATAAAAAATAACAGGGTCGATTCCTTGCATCTCTTCATATGACCAAGAAAATACATCTCAGAATTCCTTGAAGAGTTTGATGTAGATCAGGATTTCTTCTAGCGAAAAATCTGCATCGATATGTATGTTTTCAATCTTTCCAGGGGTACAAGAGATATCGATCGTGATGGTAGGATAAATTCTCTCCATATTTCCTTCGGCATAAATGTCATGCGTATCAAGTGGAGCTACGACGTGACTGACTATTTGAATCAAAGTAGATTGAAATTCATCTTGTTCGATTCTTTCAAGCTCTCGGAGAAAATAAATGTGATGATGCATATCATCCTAGGGTTTGTCTGAACCATTCATGGCTTCATTGATAGCTTCATCTGAGGGGAAAGTCTCATTGAGGAAATCATGTGAAAAAGACAACAAAGTGGCCCACATGGATGTAAGAATGGGATCCTCCTCGTCTATCAACAAGGTAACAAGATCAGGATTGACGGAAGTGTCAAGAACAACATGATACGCAATATCCGTTGTCGATAGTGGCATGGCCATTCCAACATACGACTAACCTTCACAAGACGAAGAATACATTTTGACACCGATATTCTCAGTTGTCGACTAAGAATTGTCGATCACAAGGATCGATGGTCCAACAGATGCATTGGGACTACCGTACACAAAGGATAACTGGTCGATTGCCACGATCTTCCCTTCATAAGGAAAACAAAGTGTACAGAAGACAGATGACACGACGACAACCATAGCATAGGTCCAATTGCGTCCTAGTAACAAGTTATATCAAGAGGCACATCAATTACCTCAACCTCCACCTCTACCGTCTTCCCACCCAACTGGACCGGAAAGGAAGGAAGAATATCGTGAGGGCAGAAGGAATAACCATCAAAAGAAGTCAACATGTTCTGGGATTTCGAAAGAGTCAGAGAACCAAGAGCTTTCCAATAGACCAGGGACATCACACATGTAGCAGTGCCTTCATCAACAACCACATGTTTGATGGTATAATTCGAGTACCTCATGTGTATTTGAAATGCCACATGGTAAGGCAAGTGAGGCTTCACATCTGTGACGTCAAACTTGATAACGTTTGAGCCACTAGGTTCTAGAGCTCCTAACACAGATACCAAGGAATTCCTCTATGAAGGACACATTTGGAGTACCTTCGAATCTGATATCGCACAAGGGGTTTGGCCAAGGTCCTCAACAATAGAGTAGTTCTGGGTGGCTCTAGCATTTGGATTGTGGGTAGTGTGCTTGAGTACTCCTTTCGGAATACGAGGTGGTAGATCTAGTTTTTCGATCTGTAAATGCATCTCTAGAGGAGGAGGAGGAGATTCTAGACTAGATATAGCCTGTGAAGAACTATAATCGCGAGATTGAGTGGCTACATTAACTTTCACAATGACCATATTGATACACAAAATGTCGTCATCTTGCAATGATCGGTTTTGACTGCAATGTTGGTTTTGTGGGAAAGGATTCGTTAGCATGGTGGGTGGTAGAGATAATAGCCTTGCAGATTCCACAATTTTGGGGCACAAATGAGTAAGGTGATCGTCCGTACAAAGCTTAGAGGGAAATTTCACCTTACGTCTTTCTCTATTTCCCTCTCTAGCATTATTATTTGTCTTCTCATTATTACCATTGTCCTTGGGTTTATTATTATTTTTCCCACCCTTACGATTATTACGTCCTTTCTTCTTATTCCCGCCTAGTTGTTGGTTACCATTTCGACCGATCGATGATTTTACAGAATGTACATCCACCGACTGAGTGGGATTGGAAGACACAGATGAAGTTGGCCCTCCTGCAGACTGGTTTAGAGACAAATCTTGCAAATGGCATGTCACTGAGTCTGCAGATTTCACATTGGTGGAACCTACAATGCCATCAACATGAGGTACGTCATTTTGTCTAGGGTCATAAGTTGACCGTGATGCATCCAGAATAATTTGATATAACATCTGAGATTGAGCATATAAAAGATCTAGTTGTTGGGATTTGAAGATCACTTCTTCCTCAGTGGTAACCCCAGATGTAGCAACATCCTTTGAGATAGCAGGTTGAAAATAATTAAGAAACCATTCTAAAATAAAGGTCGGGCGTATTAAGGTCTTAATAAACCTCTTCCATATTCGCCACTCCTGGATATGATCCAAGATATGAGTGGTTGTGTCCTGGCGTAAAGTCTACAAAATTTCTAGGCCAACATCGTAACGAACTGGCGATTGGAAGTGGTTAAGGAAGACCAACACCATCTGACTAAAGGTCCCATATGCCCCTTAGTTAGCTCGATATACCATTTCACAGCGACCCCAATGAGAGTGCGTTGAAATAATCTTAATCGAATAGAATCATCATTAAGGGAATTCGAGGAGCACCATAGGTGAAAGGTAGTAATGTGATCATCAGGATCCTCACCATTATTACCTTCGAATTTAGGGATGTCTGAAGTAAGCTTGGTGGGGACGGGAGGCCATGTAGGATCATGACTCATAGGGTCATTCATCAACTTAGACAAGTCTGGTATATTAAGCATGGCCAGAAAAGGGAGACAGGGTTGTGACATATGGCCTCAAGTTCCCTGGAAATATTGTGCTTGAGGAACTATATCCCATCCCATCTAGAATACTCTTTTTTGCAAATTGATCAATAAGTCATGAATAATGAGTTTATTTTATAGTTACAATTCATGAGTTTATTTTGTAGCTTAGAATCGTGACTTCTTTTGCCCACAACTTAAGCAGACGATGTTATGGATTTTAGGAGAGTTTATTTTGTAGCTTACAACCGTGACTTTTTCTGCCCACAACTTAAGCAAATGATGTTTTGTTTTTTAGGAAAGACCACATCAATATTAAATGTGTCCATGATCAATAGGTGTACGCCTTTCGGCGTAATTAAATCACTCCATCAATTATATTCTTGTAACTTGCATAATGATCGGATGACCAGTCAGTTTTCATATGATCGGACGACTGTGGTGCGATTTAACTTGTTATACATTTAGGGATTAAAGGGAGGTGCTCTGAATCGTTCGTTTGTGCTTTGTTGGTGAAATGTGAGTCATAGGATGGTCTCCATGGATGGGACAGAGAGAAAATCACCATATAGAGAAGGAGGAAAGCGACCTTCTAGCCATGGATGGTGATGGCCATGGTATTTTGCATGATTATGATGCCATATCCCCAGCTCTCATTGGAATATGTGGGATCCACTTAACAAGAGGATATGATGAATGAGAAATACTAGCATACCCCATAAACTTGCATTATGGGCATCTAATGGACACACTTGACTTTTTTGTGTTTATAGTATTTGTTGGCTAACAGACAACGAGATAAAGAACTACCGAAGGACCCACATACAGAGAAAATTGTTGAGCGGAGGACTCATCCGCAAACTCATCGCTCCCTATGCCCCCCTCACAGTAGCAACACTACCAGTTTTTTTCTCTCATATGTTTCGTGTGAGTTGATTCTTATTTGAGCAAGGGACTGGACCGATAGACCGCGCGGAATCTGACTACAAAGTTTCCATGCCAAACGCTTTTCAAAATGCCTGGTGTTCCACAGCCAACTACACTAGCATAGCCGGATTCCAAAACCTTGTTATTAACCCTATTGCAATGGAAGGAAAATCATTCTCGGAGGAAATCCCGTTTTAGAATATTCCCTATTTCTAAAGAGAGTTATGTAAAAAATTTAAATATCAAAATGAACTATTGCAAGGAGCTATAGTATATCACCTCTTTTATCAAATAATCTCTAAATTCTTGTATTATATGAGAATTATAGATAATGGGGTAAAATGAAGTCTCAAGTTTTAAAAAATATTAGTATATCACCTCTTTTATCAAATAATCTCTAAATTCTTGTATTATATGAGAATTATAGATAATGGGGTAAAATGAAGTCTCAAATATTAAAAAATATCAAGAGATTATGTATTTTATGCTTATTTTTTTGATCTCAGGATAATTGGGAGGTGTATGATTTTTTTGGTTTGAATCTAGAATTTAGAAGTTACAATCTATTAATGTTAAAACGGTATTTATAGATTCAAAGATATAATTTAAAATTTTTATTTCATTTTTAAATAAAAAATGAATTAAATGTTAATTAAAATGTTTTTTTTTATCTTTTCTTATTGTATGTTTTTTTTTTAATTGAAGTTTATAAATTACAAATTTTTATTGTCAAAATTATATTTATTAATTTAAAAATACAATTTAAAGACTTATAAGACCTTTTATTCTCAAAATTATATTTATCAATTTATCGATTACGAGTTCGCATAGCACTTGCTCTTAAAGGTATCGATTACGAGTTCGTCATCGAAGAGAGCATGGAAAATAAGAGCTTCTGCAATCAAATCCTGTTCATAAGAAGATTCCAGTGCTCATACACAATGGAAAGCCCGTTTGTGAATCGATGATTATTGTGCAGTACATCGAGGAGGCATGGGACACTAAGGCGCCCAACCTTATGCCCAAAGATCCATATGAGCGAGCCAATGCCCGCTTCTGGGCTGCCTTTGTAGACGATAAGGTAATTTAATTCGTTCAGTCGTAATCACCTGCCTCCAGATCTCATGGACCCTTTCCTTAATCTCTGCTCTTTGTGTTTTTGAAAGTTTCAGTTACTGTTTTTTCTATTCCGTAACTAATACACTCATGCTTGTTATGTTTGGCCTCAGCTCTTTCCGTGTATTCGAGGAGTTTTCTTTGGCCAGGGCGAGCAGCTACAGAAGGCAGCGGAAGATTCGGTTGCAAACTTTCTTTTGATAGAGGAAGCTCTGCGAACGAACAGCTACTTCTCAGGAAAAGCGTATTTTGGAGGGGATGAGATAGGCTTGGTTGACATCGCATTGGGTGGTCTGTCGGAGTTTATTAAATGCGTCGAGAAGGTTACCGATACCGTTCTAATAAATCCGGGGAAGATGCCGTTGCTGAGCGCATGGATGGACCGATTCTGTGAATCCGATGGAGTGAACGATGTAATGCCCGATCCGGCAAAGCAGGTAGAAGTTCTAACCGCTGTGAGAGCCAGAGTTACATCACCACCCGCTGGCAATTAGGGAAAACTATGTCGGCCTTAAAAGTAAGGACAGGCAGGAGATGGGTGTTCTTCGTAGTCTTTGTCATCTTATTCATTGCTGTTTTATGTGAATGAGTCTGAATAATAATGTTATGGCGAATCTTGCCTGTACTATATAGCTGGCATTCACATGTTCAATTTGCGTTGATTTAGTCCAAACAAGGTTTTGGTAAATCCCTCCTTTACTGTAGGTGGCAATCCCTGTTCATTGTGCGTTGATTTCGAATGTAATACAAACCACAATGAAATGCAATTACTTTTGTGAAAAGATCCTTTATAGGTCGTATAAAGTGTCGGATAAAAACCCCAAACTTCTGAGAGTAATTTTGTATGGATAATGGGACCTTGTTGCATTTCAAAAACAAGGCAATAGGCATCATTTTTGCGCTACAAATTGTGGTGTTGATTCCATCCTTTAAGCTATTTTGAATTATAAGATCCGGTAAAATGTCATCTTAAGCTATTTATCAAGTTCTCAACATGACTTTGTGAATATATGGAATGTGAGAAATTAATTTTACACTTTGCTAGGATTTTATTAATTTGTTTTAAGCTTTGCAACATAATTTTTTAATGTGCAACTTTTCCTATAATTATAATATATTTTCTTTAGAATGTGCATATTTTCTTATAATTATTATGATTTTTTTTTAGTTTTAATACTACACTACATTACATTTTGGAATAGTTATTATCATAATAAATTCAAAATTTCAAAACCATTTGAAATTTTGTAATAGTTGTTTTCATATTAAATTCAAAGTTTCAAAACTATTTGACATTGAGGGAGATATTATTGGTTTAAAATACATTAGATCAATCAATGTTTAAAATAAAATTTCTTTATATTTCATTTATTTATGATTTATAAGTTAGATTAATTGTAAAATTAAAATAAAATTCTAAAAATTAATTGTCAAGATAAAAAACGTTTTAAAGGATAATGTGTTAAATATTTTTATAGACACTTTAAAGGAGAGCATTTAACTTGATGTGCATTTTTTTGAATCTAAATCTCTAAAGCACATTTTTAGTGTCACTAGGAAAGTTGAAAGTAAAAATATAGGTGTAACATCCCCAACCTCTTAGGTTGGGCCACATCACACAATCTCAACTTTGCATCCCTGAATTAACCATATTGTAACATCACCCAACATACTCCAACAATGCTACTTTGAAAATCCACTATGCAGATTATATACTAACCCTAGTATGCGTAGTATCACTTGAAATGACACGCTCAACTTCATGTTGAGTTGCGCCACACTAACTTGAATCTCCTTTTCACAGAACTTTAAGCAATGAAAGTAACTAAAAACAACTGTGCACGAGTATATTGTTCACACAACACTACCGTGCACACAACCATCTCGACGTCACACGCCAATTTTGGTTTCCTTGTGTGCATGGTATATTTCTCTATACACACACATGCATTCCAGCCTCATGTGGATACATACTACTTTCCTGCGCACCCAACCATTCAACCCTTTCCTCGGAGACTCGTGATGTAATACCCCTGTTTCCCCCAACTTGTAAAGATAACTATAGCCTGCTAAAAGACTATGGGCGGACTGAGTATGTGTGGATGTTGGAATTGATGAACCTTTTTGTTATAGAAGGTAATGTATATATTTTTGTTGCCAAATAAAATGGAAGATGTTACATAACTGCTCAAGGCGTTTTCCAAGGTAGATCATAATGCATGAGAGAGATGGTGAGGGGAACCAGTAATGGTTGTTGGCTCTCAACCAAGTTTTGAGGAAATGTTGGTCATGTTTGACCATTTTGGGACTTCGACAGGCTGGTCGAAGATGAAGCGCCCAGGCGAAGCGGAGATCGCGGGATCTTGCCCATTTTTACAGGATTTTTGGGCTGTTAGGGTTTATGTAACGGGTAAGGGATGTTGTCCCATGGGTTTACCCATGTTTAGGCCCTTTTGTAATGCATAAATAAGTAGCTAGGCGATGTAAGTAGATGTAAAGTTTGAGGTCATGGGCTTAGTGCATGACTAGAGTATGTTAAGACTTGCAGATCTAAGTGCAAGTGATTGTAAGAGACTTTGTGCAAAAACTGTGTAAGGATTTGTGCCCTGCCCTAATTCGGGGAAGGAGGATTTGGCGAGGTGCGCGCAGATCTCCTGTCCCTGTCCCTTGGAGGGGTTGGCTTTGTGGATTTGTGCACATGAGTAGAGGAATATCCGAAGATTGAAGACTAATAAAGAAGAAGAACTTGGTGGACATAGCCCCACACTGTGGTGAACCACGTATATCCCGTGTTGATGTGCTTTGTGCAATGTTATCCATGTTGTTTACGTATTTATCTGCTCAATGCACTGATCTTGATGTATGTTAGATAGATGTATGGATTCTTAGTGCTCTATTGATGGTACATGGATGCTAGATCTGAGTTAATACTATGTGCTAACTGATGAAAAGTACTTGATCTTAGTTGCTACTGCGGTGTTCTGTATCTAGGGTTTAATGTGCAATGTGAATGGATTTATGAACTAATGCATGGCATTGGCTAAATGTTTTGTTAAGTGTTGTAATTACAGATCTGTGTCCCAGCTAGGTTGTAGACACCTGAGTCCTACAACCCCCCGACCTCTACCTCAGGTGAGACTTCATCTGCTTCACAATTGTTGTCAAAAGGGACGATAGTTAGAGTTTTGTTGGTGTGTTGTTGAAGCGTTGAACCGTGGGTCTGCCCCTGTTCCAACAAATGGTTCCATTGCCAGGATTTGAAACCGTGATTGTTGGGAATTGAAGAAAAGATACAACTTTGTGCATAGATCTGTTGCTGTTGTGCGTAATATTCTACTTGACTTGTGAATCTTTGTGCTAAGAAAGAAACCCGATCTAAATAAAAGAGGTAAGATCTTAAAGATCTGTGCTTTGCTAAAGGTAAGATAAGAATAATTTTTTGCTTTGAAAGTATGAATCTAGGTATGTTTGAAAGATTTTGTCCTAGTCTGAAAACTAGGGCACAGTTAGAAGAAAGAATGGATCTGAATAAATTTGATAAAGATAGTGAAAGATATGTTATTCCTATGCATAGAAAGATTTTTTGGATTAATAAGTGGATGCAAGAATGTAGAACAAATTTTTGCAGATTGCAAGTCCATCACTATGACCCTAGTGCGCAGTACAAGAAGGGTTGGGGATCATTTAAAAGAAAGAGAGGATTGACACTGTGTTATAATTGTAGAATATCAAGACATCTTGCTAAGGAACACACTTGTATAGGTCCTGTTTGTCTTTGTTGTAAAGTTATTGGTCACAGAGTTGAGGATTGCCCTAGAATGATTTCCAAAGTTGAAAATATGAGCATGAGACAAGAAAACTATGAAGAAGGTCAAGAAACTAAAGATATATTAGAGAACTAGAAAGAATCAGAGACTATGTTATTAAAGTTGAAAGAAACACAAAATGATCATAGATACATCAGTTGTTGACATAGGGGCATACCCAAGGTTCAACGCTACAACAACGCACCAACAAAACCCTAACTACTGACCCTTTAGACAACACCTGCAAAGAAGATGAAGTCTCACCTGAGGTAGAGGCAGGGGTGGTTGCAGGACTCTAGTGTCTGCAACCTTAGCTGGGACACAGATCTGTGATTGTAATGCTTTAACATAGCACTTAGCAGTTACAGTTTGATAATATCCAACCTTAGTTTACAACGTAGATAAACCCTAACAATAGATGAACGCAGTATTTATATAGACCCAATAGATTCAGGTACTAAGCTTAACAATATAAATCATATTTAACATTTATGCACATTATTCAACACTAAGATACCATATTAGATCCTTCTAAGAATACATCAGTGGACTAAGCATTAAATCACATAGACAAGAGAACAACCATAAAGAACATAGAAATTACAACACAGGATATACGTGGTTCAACCCCACCCTGGGGCTACTTCCACCAACTCTTCTTCTTTATTTCTTTTTGTCAATTTTCGACATGCACAGAGCCATGATATCTTACTCCGTAGAGGACATGATATCTACGCACCTCGCTAGATCCTCCTTCCCTTATGTACAACACAAAGCCTTCCACAGTCTCTTACAATCACTTGCACTTAGCTCAGCAATTCTCACACAATATGCACAAAGAAATTACAATTAACACTTAGCACTTAATATCTCATACTTGTCCCTCCTTTGATCACATAGATCGAACTATTTCCTACATCGCCTAGATTTCTATTTATACATTACAAAATGGGCCTAAACATGCATAAACCCATGGGATGACATCCCCATTCCTGTTACATAAGCCCAAAACCCAAAGATCCATAAAAAGGGGTCAAGATCCCAAGATCACTGCTTCGACTTGTGTTCCGTCTTCGATAGCCTGTCGAAGTCCCAAAAGTAGGTCAAACATGACCAAGGATCCTCAACACTTGGTCAAGGGCCAACATGCCCCCACCACTCATCCGTGACTCGTCCTGAGTCACTCTCATCTGGGTAGTTGTGCTTCAAAAGCCTTGAGCTTGGCTCGAGGTGCTTTGAAATGTTGCTGCAATAGGGCCTCCTGCTCGACGAACTCTTGGATGATTGCTTTCTTGACAGGTCCCTCTAAACGTTGTTCAACTACAACAACTACTCGTTCCAACTCTGTGTCTCAACCTTCAATCTCCTCTCACAGTTGGCAAGCTTCGTCCTGAACTTGTTGGAGCCTTTGAGTCACTTCCATGACTTTGCTATGAATAGTGTGGACCTGTTGTTCCAACCGTTCTTGAACGTCAGTCCAATGGTTATAATGCTTCCAATAGTCATATCGCTTCGCAATGGCTAAGTGCCATGGGGTGTTATTCTGATATCCCGCCAAAGTTCCAATTTTGCAAATCTTCCTTCCACGAAGTTCTCTCTGGGCCCTTTTGTAACTTTTCAATATTTGCTCTCTTCTTACTGAGTTTTCTAGCCTTTTTCCCAGTGATCTTCATCTTGGTATTCCTCTTTTCATTCTGATTCTTGTCTTCTTTTGGTATAACAACTTCATGATGTTGAGATTCTTTCATAGGATTAAAGAGTAATACTACTTCTTTATTTGGGGTAGGTGCTCTATTCGTCTATGAATCTTTTTGTTTTCTTTCAACTTTGTGATCCAAGTTTCTGGTTCTAAGTAGCTTCGATCTATTCTCCTGTTCTGCAATCAAGTGTTCTATCCTCCTAGTCATGAAATATTTTAATTCCTATTTTTTATGTTATTGAGCCTCCTCTTCTTTTCTTCTGGTATGATCTTTCTTGATCCAGGTTTTTACTAATAACATAGTAAATGGAGCATTGTTCTCAATGAATCTAACAACCTCAAAATCTTCCTTTGTCGAAGCTCCATGAGCACTCATAGATACCTGGGTGAGTATTCCACATAGGGTTATCAACTTTCCCCTGAATAGCCCTATTCCTCCCAATGAAGGAGTCATATCAGGCTTTCCTAAAGCTTCCCAAGTTCTTTTTGTCATGATATTTAGCTATGTTTCCTCATCTAGAACATAGTCTATGTCGAAGTCTCCTATTCTTGCTTCTATGCATTATTTTTCTTTAAAGATCTCTGATAAGTTGATATCTCTATGAACATTTAGGGTTTCTTTCATTCACAGTAATACAGTCTCTGATTCTATCTGGGGTTCTTCCATGGTCTCAATTTCATTACCTTCCTCATGGTTTTCTTGTCTCATATTCATTCTTTCAACCTTAAAAATCATTCTAGGGAAATCTAAAACTTCATGGTTCATATCTTTACAATAAAGACAACTAGGTCTTCTTCCAAGGAATTCTGTAACAAGATGTCCCAATCTTCTACGACTGTAACGAAGGGTTAATCCTCTTTTTTTCTTAAATGATCCCCAACCTTTCCTGTACTACGCACTAGGATCATAGTAGCTAACCTGCAAAAAAGTATTTCTAGGATCCTACATCCATTTGTTAGTCCAAAAATTCCTTCTCCACATAGGAATAACATATCTTTCATTATTTCTATCATATCTACTCATATCAAACCTTCTTTCTTCTAGTTGTGCCCTATTTTTTAGACTAGGATAACATTTATCAAACATACCTAGATCCATACTCTTGAAACAAAAATTTCCACTAATATTACTTTCAACAGAGCACAAAGCTTCCAGTTCTAAAACTTTAAAGCTTCCAGATCTAATTTTTTTCACTATTGTTACCTTTATCAGAGCACAAAGCTTCGAGATCTTACCTTTTTTTTTTCTTCGGATCTGACTTCTCTTCTTCGAAAAGAGCTTTACAGTTCAAGTAGAATACTGCGCACTAAGGAAAGAGATCTATGCATA
Organism: Picea engelmannii; assembly: GCA_009831015.1. Classification (NCBI taxonomy): domain Eukaryota; kingdom Viridiplantae; phylum Streptophyta; class Pinopsida; order Pinales; family Pinaceae; genus Picea; species Picea engelmannii. The sequence goes on along the minus strand of ML824066.1, from coordinate 34,203 downwards.
GATATTTCTCTCTTTCCTTCAGTTCCCAACAATCACAGTTTCAGGTCATGACAACGGAACCATTTGTTGGCACAGGGGCAGAACCATGGTTCAATGCTACAACAACACACGAAAAGAACCCTAACTATCGACCCTTTCGAAAACACCTGCGAAGTAGATGAAGTCTCACCCGAGGTAGAGACAGGGGTGGTTGCAGGACTCCAGTGTCTACAACCTTAGTTGGGACACAAATTTGTGATTGTAATACTTTAACATAGTACTTAGCAATTACAGTTCGTTAATATTCAACCTTATTTTACAGTGTAACTAAACCCTAACAACAGATCAACACAGTATTTATATAGACCCAATAGATTAAGGTACTAAGCATATCGACATATATCAAATCTAACATTGATTCACATTATTCATCACTAAGATACCATATTAAATCCTTATAAGAATACATTAGTGCACTAAGAAATCAATGACATAGACAAGAGAACAACCATAAAGCACATAGCAATCACAATGCAGGATATACGTGGTTCACCCCCACCCTGGGGCTACGTCCACCAACTCTTCTAGTTTATTTCTTTCTGTCAATCTTCTACATGCAAAGAGCCATGATATCTTACTCCACAGAGGACAGGAGATCTGCGCACCTCGCTAGATCCTCCTTCCCTGAAGTACAACACAAAGCCTTCCACGGTCTCTTACAATCACTTGCACTTAGCTCTGCAAGTCTCACACAGTATGCACAAAGCAATTACAATTAACACTTAGCACTTAGTATCACATACTTGTCCCTCCTTCGATCACATAGATCGAACTACTTCCTACATTGCGTAGCTTTCTATTTATAAATTACAAAATGGGCCTAAACATGGGTTAACCCATGGGCCGACATCCCCATTCCCATTACATAAGCCCAAAACCCAAAAATCCCTAAAAAGGGGTCAACATCCCACAATCTCTGCTTCGACTTGTGCTCCATCTTCGACAGCCTGTCGAAGTCCCAAAAGAAGGTCAAACATGACCAAGGATCCTCAACACTTGGTCAAGGGCCAACATCAGTTTACCAGAGATCTTAAAAGAAAAGCAGTGCATAGAAACAATAATAGGAGACTTCGACATAGGCTATGTTTTGGATGAGGACACATGGGTGAATATTATGCCAAAAAGCACTTGGGAAATTTTGAGAAATACTGCTATAGTACCTTCATTGGGAAAGATAGGTTTGATTAAAGGAAATATGATAACCTTATGTGGAAGAGTTACTAATGTACCTATGATTTCCCATGGAACATCGACCAAAGAAGAATTTGAAGTCATTAAGTTTGTTGAGAACAATGCTCCTTTTTCACTTTTATTAGGAAATACTTGGATTGAGAAGGACATTAGAAGGAAAGTAGAGGAAGAGGTTACAGAACAAAAAAATAAAGAATTAAGGGACTTCATGACTAGAAAAATAAAATGACTAATAGAAGAACAAGAGAATAAGTCGAAGCAACAAAGGGCCAACATGCGAAGTTACCTTTGGAACCTTTGGAATACCCTCAATAGTGAGAAGTTACTACACTAAGGGAAGAAAATAATAAGAATGGAAAGACAAATCCAGAGACTCAAATTACCGGAAAAAAGGCCAGAAATCTCAGTAAGAAGAAAGAAAATTTAGAAAAACTATGGGAAGTCCTAGAAGAGACTTCACAAAAGGTAGGCTTGCATAACTTGAACCTCGTAAGAATAGCAGAACCACGCATAATGCGACTTTGCCACGACGAATCTATATGATTGTTGGAGGCATCCCAACTGTTATAATGATGCTCCAGAACGACTAGATACGAAGTTATGGATGAAAATATTGACATTGGACTGTTGATACTGTGCTATAATGAGTGTATTAGTATTGATCGAGGCATTCCTACCCATTGGAGGAAATTGTTACGACGTTGCTTATTTAACCCATCGAATGTTGCGCTGTGACCACTTTTTGAAAACTGAGATATCCGAGCTAATAGAGAATTGATTGCATACCACGTTGTCTTGTCTAGACTTCACCATTCATTTGATTACCTTGCTTGTCCATTCGCCTACCCGAGTTATTTTATTACAAGTGTGGATGTCGAGCAAGCATAGCGCAGTAGAGAAGTCTATGGAAGAGATATTTGTCGACCTCATGACTGAGAAATTCATGTCTATTGGAATACAGGCATCGTCGACTAGAGGATTTCAAGCATCCCCATCGACTGGGCGACGTTCTGGCCGTGCTGCTGAGAAAAGAAGCAAGCACGTGATGATCTAGCTAACGTGAAGAAAATCCCGTCAATCTTTCCATACTACATTCTTGCCTTTGACTGGCGTGGTGAACTGTGGCAGTGCACCATGTGACTTTCATTGCACGCTCATCCTTGTGTACCTCCCGAAGGGGATATGTGCAGTTGGACCCTAGTTGGGACCGATCCCAGCTTTGAAGGTCAACGACTTTAACCATGGAGATCGAAAGAACTATGCAATGCTCGCATTGCTTAGGTACCTGATGAAGAGAATTGGAAAGAAGCCGAAGATAGTTCCCCAACCATGGATTAAGAAGATTTTTCACTCCTCAATCTTGAACGTAATGAAAATCCCCCACTTCTACCGACATCAGGAGGTTAACACTTGTGTTAAACTCCTCTTGTCGAGCTACCATGGTGGTTATCTTTGGTTATATAGGTGCATCAATGTGGATTCGACGCTGATCCTCCTGATCACTGGACTAAGCATGCAAGGACCAAACCCTCACCAATTCTACCCAGGGAAGACATCAGATTACTCCCTGGCACAACGAATAAAGGAAGCATCCGACGATGTAGAGAAGGTAAAGCGAGGCTACAAGGTAGCCTCCATCCAGGATGGCGTAGTGTGCCTAGATTATCAGCTAATCGCTAGCAAGCGCATCTGAAAGGACCATCTGACACAAGTCACAAGGTTCGAAGTCGACCTCGCAGGGAAGTGTGTCAAAGGAATGCAGATGAACTGGGCGAGCTACCTCGTCAACAAGTTCGAGAAGGACTGTCGCGAAGCACAGGACCAAGGATTCGAATTCCACTTCAGTTGGTTACTTTTTCTCATTGAATTTGTTGCTTGGTAGATGTCAGAAGCAATAACATTCCATGAAGTCAAGCCATCAGAACCATTGGATGCTAGGTTCGATACCTTATTGTATACGAACTATATGGAGAAATAGTGACAGTCGAATGTTGTCTTCCATACTTATTACCTACAACTGAAGTGCACCATTGAATCCTTCCCCTGGATGACACTGAATACACTCAATCGATACAGGCCACTGGCGAAGTTTCACGTAGACTGACACTTCATTTACATCACCGCGTGCGGGGATGAAAGTAAGGAGGATCTACAATCTTACTATAAGTTGATTGAGGAAGACATAGAAGATATCACTAAGGAATGGGCAGTAAAATTTCTTGTACCAGTGGAGGATGTATAACTCTCTGACCCTGATATCATCGAAAGCCCATTAGTCACCCGGGTCGAACATGATGGACAGAGAAGCGCCAAGAAAAAGAAGAAAAAGAATGAAGTCCAAGACATAGAAAGTGATGAGAAGGAAAACACATCGAAGGAAACTGTGTCTGACTCACTTGTAGGAGGAGGAGGAGATGAAGTGAACCAAGAGGAAGGAGGGGAAGAAGGAGAAAAGTGGGAAAAAGGCAAAGCTACACCACCGAAGGATCCCCACACCACAACAAAAGCATTGAAAAAGAGGAAGGTTTCCCCAGAGAAACCTTCAACAAGGAAGAAGGCTCACTCCAACAAGCCTCAGTCAAAGACTTTGCTCATAATGGATGACATTGATCTCATCTTCACATTTGTAGAAGATGCTTCAGAAGACATCTTACAGAAACATTAGGAAAAGCAGGAGTCGATGTATGAAAAAATAGAGAAAGAGCTCAGAGACATCATGCAAGCTATCCATTCGAGCCACGGAGTGCCTACTATTCCATCCTCAACAGAAAATGTAGAATTGGTGGATGAGCCCACCCAGTTGCGAAGGTTAGAAGATACAAAAGAGGTTTGAATTCGTCGAGCCCAAGAGGAAAAGGAACAAGCCACAGAGGCCTTAAAGAAAGAAAAGGAGGAGGTCCTAGAGCAAATTCGAGTTAAGAAGAAAGAGAAAGATGAACTTATGGTGATGTTTGAAGAGGACAAAGAGAAAATCCAGAAAGAGAAAGACTAGCTGCTCGCATAGTAGATTGGGGTCAAGGAGGCAGTGACTAGAGCACTCTGCTCCATGTCAGGCTTGGAAGAGGAGGAACCTGAGTCAACTGCAATGAAATTGGGGAAGCTCGCTGAGGCCTTTCAACATCTTCAAGAAAGAGTAGAAGAATTAGAACTTCAAGGAGTGTCGAGCACTTCACAAGAAGTGTGGGATCATAGCAAAGAATATTCCATGAGAATAGTAGAATGAGTTAGGGCATTAGCCTCAGAATGTAAAAAATTGAGTGATCAAAGTGTGCAGACTTATGAGCGCCTTGCAGAAGATCAGGAGCTAAGGAAATTTGAAGCACAACTCTAGGAGGCAAAGCAATAGGCGTCCACCATGCAAACAAAGATGAAGTTGCTTACTGCAGTGGAGAAGATGAAGAGGTCGCAGGAGCAGTGCGTAGTCCAACAACAAGTTACTACCATCCAGAGCAAGGTTATAGAAGTGACACAAAGACTCTAGCCGGTGTAGGATGAAGCTTTCATATTTTTCGAAGAGTTTGAGGGACAAGGCTCATAGATGGAATAGATGGTCGTGATAGTGGAACAATGCCTGGAAGGGCCTATCACCAAGCAAGTACTTTAGGATTTCACAGAGCAGGAGGCCCTAGTGAAGTAGCATGTCAAGGCAGCTCGAGCTAATCTTGAGGAGTTCGAAGTAGAGTTGCCTAGATCAGAGTGACTTGGGGCGAGCCATAGGTGATTATTGGGGGACTGTTGTCCCTCGACCAAGTTTTGAGGAAGTGTTGGTCGTGTTTGAATATTTTTGGGACTTCTATAGGCTATTCGAAGGCGAAGCGCCCAGACGAAGCATAGATCGTGGGATCTCTCCCATTTTTACAGGATTTTTGGGTTGTTAGGGTTTATGTAATGGGTATGGGATGTCAGCCCATGGGTTTATCCATGTTTAGGCATTTTCGTAATGTATAAATAAGTAGCTAGGCGATGTAAGTAGATGTAAAGTTTGAGGTCATGGACTTAGTGCAAGACTAGAGTATGTTAAGACCTACAGAGCTAAGTGCAAGTGATTGTAAGAGAATTTGTGCACATACTCTATAAGGCTTTGTGTCCTGACCTAATTCGGGGAAGGAGGATTTTGCGAGGTGCAGGAATACTTCCTGTCCCTTGGAGGGGTTGGCTCTGTGGCTTTGTGCACAAAAGTAGAGGAATATCATAAGCTTGAAGATTAATAAATAAGAAGAAGAAGTTGGTGGACGTTGCCACACACTAGGGTGAGCCACGTATATCCTGTGTTGATGTGCTTTTTGCAATGTTATCCATGTTGTTTATGTATTTATCTTCTTAGTGCATTGATCTTGATGTATGTTAGATAGATGTATGCATGCTTAGTTCTCTATTGATGGTAAATGAATGCTAGATCTGAGTTAATACTATGTGTTAGTAAAATTTCTCGTCTGAAGCACAAAAGCGATCAGGTTTGCAAGTGGCGCGACGAGCATCGAGCGCAGCTCACAAAAGAAATCCGTTTCGGGCTTAAATCAAGCGAGCGAGCAGTCTGATTTCAGTGGTTAGGATTCATCCAAAGGATCAGATCAACGGTTGGTGGGAAATCGTGGTTAGCGAAGTTGCGCCAAGGTTAGCGCAATGGATAGTGCCCATATTATGTGAAGGGAAGGATAGCAGCCGTCCATCCAGAGGACGCGTGGTGCGAGATCTAGTCACGTCGGTGTTTCGGCATTCGGGAGTTCGAGGGGTGAAAGTTTCATGTTGTTCTACATATCGAAACCCCGAACCCCGAAAGCGTCGAAGGCACCCAAAATCGGGCCCGCAGTATTACAGAGTGATCTCGTCCATCCATCCACAAGAGACACCTGGTGCGCGATTAGGCTCCTCGTCGTTTCGCCCATCACGATTTCGAGGTGAAAGGTGTAGCATCGTCGTATTCCTGATGTGTGAGGCGCCAAGAGTGTCTTGGAACCGGGCCCACAGCATCATCAGGAGAATTCAGAGCCATCAGATCTAGAGGGACGTGTGGCGCCAGATTAATCCATCTCGGCATTTCGCTCATCGCGATTTCAAGAAGCAGGGATCAACCCTTTCCTATTCACGAACACCGAAAGAGCCTTTGAGAGTAAACACAGGGATACAGCCCATGGTCAGTTGGGAAAGAAAGGAGCTGCGCAAAAGGGGCCAAAGGCATCGGGTTTCAGTCACAGGGGGGCTCGTCACGACCTCTAGTTTCCATCGGACCCAACCTCGAGCTTGATTTTCGCTTGGAGTAAATGAAGGAAAGAAGGGGTGGTTGAAACCTCTCCTCATTCATTAAGTGTGAGGTATGGAGGGTCTGGCAAGTGGTCTGCTCGAGAGGGTCTTGTGTACCCATTTTCCTAGAGAAGCCATGCCAATTTCTCAACTAGCCGGAGGAGGTATGCACACGCTAGCTTGGCACTTAATGGCTCAGCTACTCCCCTTGCAGGAGCCACGCGCAGTTAAGGTAGCATCTGACAAAGAATACCCATCCAAATTTGGATGAAAGGAGACCAAGCCTTGGATGACTAAGCATGTCGATGTTAGGCGATTTTCTCTGAGTATATAAACTCAGCCTTTGTATTTTGTAATCTATCGATGGTAGAACAAAGCTCCCGACTGTAAAGTTTTAGCAGATATTCTAGCTTTCTGGTTATGCATCTGTGTGTTGGATTTCTTTATTTATGACAGACAATCTTTCTTACTCCATCTAATTTTCATCTCTTACTGAGAGAGTTCGTGATCGACGGATTCGCACAAATTATTGCAATCATGTTATGATAAAGGATTTATTGTGGCATCATTGTATTGTCTGGTTTCTTGTGTTTGAATGTAAGAAGATAGTGCATTTAGATGCCTTCTCCTACAGTTTGTTAGAAACCTGATGTTTACGACAGACCTTTGCATATCTCTGATACAATTCTCCCCCCTACTCACCCTTACTACGACTCACTGTCTGAAGTTTGATTAAGAGCTCACCCGCTCATGCATACCTGACGTAGTTTTGGAGTTAGAACAATGTTGTTTTGAGTTGGCTTCCATTCGATCATCGCCCCTTTATAAACAAATCGTGACATAAACTGATGGGCGTCGGGCTCTTCTCCTACTACAATCCAGGGGTGACTTCTGTCGCCAACATTTCTGGCGTCATTTCCGAGGATCGAAGTTGAAAATTTTCCCCGGGATTGAACGACATTGAGGCTCTGATTCTGAAGGTGCATTAGGTATCAGAGCCTTTAAAGATTGATGTTGTGCACCCGGTGACTCCATTGTGATGACTCCACTGTGGAAAAACTGTCGTGTTAACTGTCGCTTTCAGAGGCAGACACACGCGGTCTCATCCACAATTGCCTCTAGCTACACTTGAAACTGATCCAAAGGTGGTTCTCATAAAAGGAAAGGCTTCTGAAGAAGAAGCTTCTACCGCCGAACCAGGTAATATGCCATCTCCTTCTGTAAGAGCTCCATTTTCTCCTCCTCAGTTTCTTGACAGACCTCCTTCGGAGGTTTCTCGTTTCCTAAATTTCGAGAGTGTTCCTGCTGAGTTTTCCCCTCCTGGTTTGAGATTGTAGGGAGAAACCGTTGTCGCTCCCCTCTCCTCTGAAGCAGTATTTTGGCGTAGACCCATGACTGGAGAAGATTTCCCCACCCCTCCTCTTTTTACTGTTACCACTCTGGCACAGAGAGGAGCACCTACTGACTCGAGCCCGTTAGCCTTCTCCTTAAATCCCCTATTGTTTCCCATCCCAATTTGAGACTCATTCCCAGTAGCCCCTGCACAAACTCCTTCTCCTCCAAGTTCTCCTCCACCTAATATTCCCATGGTTGGTGCTAATCCCCATCTAAATAGAATGGACACCATAGTTTCTTCCAGGTATGCTCCCTTAATCCTACCCCATCCCATGAATCCTCTCCCTGCTAGAGATTACTTGAAATATATGCCCAAGTTCACAGGTGAAGGGGACATAACTTCGGAAGAGCACTTGGCTTCTTTCTACAGTTATGCAGACAATCTAAACATTGAACATGAATATGTCTGGATGAGAGTCTTCGTCCAGAGCCTGGATGGTGAGGTGAGGAAGTGGTTTAGAGGATTGGCCCCCAGATCTATTGCAAGCATCGAAGCCCTGGATAGTACTTTCCTAAGGTAGTGGGGAGATAGGAAGGATTTCATGTATTACATGACATAGTTCGGGTCTTTGAAAAAGATGGAAGGAGAGTCCGTCTCTGACTTCTCCAAGAGATTCAATAAGATGTATAATAAAATTCCTACTGAATTAAAACCCTCAGAAGCCTCAACCAAGATTTCCTATGCTAGTGCATTTGGCCCTGATTTCTGTCTTTTATTGAGAGAAAGAAGAGCCACCTCCTTAGCTCAAATGCAAGATGCGGCCATAGAAGTGGAATCCAATATGTTAGCAGTTGATATGCTAAGCAACAATGCCGACGTAGGCAGAAGAAAGGGAAGATTGGAATCCTCAACTTCTAGTCAATCAGTGCCCCACCCTCAAGTGGATGAACTGACCAAGATAGTGAAGTCTCTGTCTGCAGAGATGGAGAGGATGAAGGTGGAGGGGAGGAAAGCGTACAGGGGCCCTCAAAACACTGAAAACAAAGGAGGTTTCAGGAGGCCAAACAATATTACTCCCCCGACTGTGCAAAGAGAAAGGGGAAGAGACAGAGAAGACCAGAAAATTCAGGCTCCTTTTCAAAACAATTTTGTGGCCGAAGAGGGAGAAGGGGAAACAAATGAGCTTGATCCTAAAATCCATTGCTTCAGAGACACTCCTCCTTTTCCTCATCTCACTCAATCAGCATATGAGAAGTCTCTTATGGATAGCCAACTAAATGAACTGAGTAAGGGAGACAAGGCTACTAGCAGCCAAGGCAGGTATGACCTGAGGTCCAAGAAAAAGACGGTGGCACCTGATGTTCCTGAGCAGGTCACTGGGACAGAGAAACCTGCTAATGAAGTAGCAGACAGTCACAGAAGTAAGAGGCCCCGACCCCTCTCTCCCATAGTCCATAGTCATGTTCCCGAGATAAAATAAATTCCAAAGCTTACATCTTCTTTTAATTTCGAGCATGAGATTCAAAAGATTAGAATCTCTGTGCCCCTGACCGAATTGATCAAACATGAAGGGTTCAAGAAACGCTTCTCTAAGATTTTACAGTCTGAATTCTCATGCATTCCCACAGAATCCATAAATCTCCAAGATGAAAATCCAGCAGTTGTCCTAGGCCCCATGGTAGAAGATAGAGATGACTCATCCCCCCCTTTCTACACATCCCTGAACATACATGATAAAGTGTTGCATAACTTCCTTATGGATTCAGGGGCTTCCCATAACCTTATGCCCAGAATAGTAATGGAAGAATTGGGATTGGAGGTGACAAAAACTTATCATGATTTGTACTCCTTCGATTCAAGGAGAGTGTAGTGTCTGGGAGTCATCAAAGACCTGGTAGTTTTCTTGTTTCAGCTGCCCATGAAGAGTGTGGTCATGGATATTGTGGTAGCTGATGTCCCCCCCAAGTTTGGCATGTTGTTGTCAAGATCTTGGATTAAAAAGATGGGAGGAACATTACAGATGGATCTCTCGTATGCCACCATTCCAGTCTTCGGAGGGGAACAAAGGAGGTTATATAGGGAAGCGCAGTTGGCCTACATTGTTAGTGATGAAGCAAACCCCACCAATCACCCCATCTTTGCACTTGACACCGACTTGGGGTCTAGTTTATTGTAGCTCACTGATGCTCTTGAAGACCCTTTCCAAGTTAAAAAGCAGCCCAGTCCTAATTATCTGATTCCCCCTCCAACCACCTCTGTCTGGAAGATGTTTTTCGACGGAGCCTCTTATAGCAAAGGCACTGGCACTGGAGTGGTTTTCACATCACCTTCTCAAGAGACCATATCCCTTTCATACAAACTGGAATTTGAAACCACCAACAATGTGGCAGAGTATGAGGCTCTTGTTTTGGGTGTGAGAGTTGCAAAGGAAATGGGAATTAAAGAGATAGCCATATTTGAAGATGTTGAGTTGATTATCCAACAAGTCAGGAATGCTTATCGTGCTAGTAACCCCCGGCTCAGAAATTATAGAAATGAGATATGGGACCTGATGGACAATTTCTTCTTGACTTTTAACATTTCTTTCATTTCGAGGGGGGAAAATACTTCAGCCAATTCTATGGATTTCTCAGCTAGTATCCTCAAGGTTCCTCTGTCGCCTATCATCAAATCTGATGTTGAAATAAAATATAGGCCTTCTATGCCAGACAATGTCAAGCATTGGAAGGTATTCGAAAATGATCTAGAAATCGAAAGATTTCTACAATTTTTCAATGAATATTTTGCGTTGCACATTGATCAGGATCCTGACCCGGAAGGTGGCCCTCACCCGAGGGTGTTTTTAAATAAAATTGCTAACCACCAAATTATTCAGCTACCTAGCAATCACATTCCGAGGGGACTAGTCCCGTTAGAAAGATTGTTCGATGGGACTGATGTGGCAGTGAAGGGCAGGGTTTTTGATGAATATGATCACACAGCCGAGTGCAACATTGGCACACCGGAGGAGCCTAAGTTTGTCAAGTTGTCAAGGAGTTTGAATGGAGAACAGAGGGCTGAATATACTGAGTTGCTGAAAGAGTTTGATGATGTGTTTGCATGGACCTACGAAGACCTCAAGACATATGACACATACGTCATTGAACAAAATATCCCACTGAAGGAAGAGGCTAAGCCATTTAGGCAGAAGTTAAGACAGATAAACCCCATGTTGCTTCCTGTCATGGAGAAAGAAGTGAAGGAGTTGTTAGAGGCCTAGATCATCGTCCCCTTAAGATATTCTGAGTGGGTGGCCAATTTGGTTCCGGTAAGAAAGAAAAGTGGAGAAATCAGGCTTTGTGTCGATTCCAGGAACCTGAACTGGAGCTCAAAGAAAGACAATTATCCCCTGCCCAACATGGAACACGTATTGCAGAGGGTAACCAGTGCATCTAGGATTTCCATGATCGACGGTTTTTCTGGTTATTACCAGATATCGGTCATGCCTGAAGAAAGAGAAAAGACAACCTTCACCACTCCTTGGGGCACATTCATGTATGCCAAAATGCCATTTGGACTGATGAATGCAGGAGCGACATTTCAGCAAGCCATGGACATACCCTTCATCGGGGAGAAAGATAAGTTTGTAGTGATCTATCTGGATGATATAAAAGTCTTCTCCAGGTCTGAAAAAGAGCATTGTTGTCACTTGAGAAAAGTTTTTTCGAAGTGTCGGAGGTTTGGCCTTTCCCTAAATCCCAAGAAATCTTTGTTTGCTATGAAGGAAGGGAAGCTGTTAGGCCATATAGTATCAACAGAGGGAGTAAGGATTGATCCTAGCAGGATAGAGGCAATTCATACCCTATCACTTCCTAGATCTAAGAAGGAAGTTCATGCCTTTTTGGGGAAGATTAATTTTCTGAGGAGATTCATTTCGAATTTTGTTGAGCTGGTGAAACACATCACAACCATGCTCAGGAAGGGAAATAAAGTGAAATGGACCGCTGAACCTAGGGAATCTTTTGTCCAAATAAAAAGGACATTGACTGAGGCACCTGTGCTGATCAATCCTAACTATTCCAAAGATTTCCTAATTTTCTCTTTTGCTTCTTTTGATACAATAGCAGTGGTCTTGTTGCAGAAAAATAAGGAAGGACGAGAGAAACCCATTTCCTTCTTCAACAAGGCATTGAGAGATGCAGAAGTCAGGTACAAAATCATGGAGAAGCAAGACTACGCCTTGGTGAAAGCTCTCAAAGCTTTCAAAGTTTATGTTTTGCACTCAAAAGTGACCACATTCGTCCCTTCAGCCGTTGTTAAAGACATCCTTATTCAGCCTGACATAAACGGAAGGAGGAGTAAATGGATGGCCAAGATTCTGGAATTTGACTTGGAAATAAAGCCTACCAAATTGATCAAAGGTCAAGGTTTAGCCAAGCTGTTGGATGAAGAAAATTGTACAGCCTTGGGGGTAGAGTTCATCGATACAGGTTCGGAAAATCATCAGAATCAGCTGTCTGACATAGATCCTCACACAAAACCCCTGTTGGCTCGATGTCCCAGGTATAAGGATGTCATATACTTTCTGCAAGAGTTACGACCTCCATACGGCCTGGAAAGAAACAAAGCAAGAGCTCTGAAACTCAAGGCAGTTAGATACTTCCTTATCGATCAAATTTTATATTGGAAAGATCCCCTGGGGGTGCTTTTAAAATGCATGGATCCACAAGAGGCCGAAAGAATCATGGTTGAATTTCACAGCGGCCTATGCGGAGGGCACCATTTCTGGAAGGCCACAGCTCACAAAATCCTCAGAGTTGGGTACTACTATCCCACCTTGTTTGTTGATGTCTGTAGAAGAGTTAGAGCCTGTATCCCATGCCAAAGATTTTCAGGAAAGCAACAACTCAAGTCTCTTCCTTTAAAGCCTGTAGTTGTTTCAGGACCTTTCCAGCATTGGGGCCTAGATTTTGTTGGAGAAATCCACCCTGCTTCCAGCGGGAAACATAGATGGATCTTGACTACCACAGATTTCTTTACTAAGTGGATCGAAGCCATCCCCACCAGGAGTGATTCCCACAAGGTAATTATTGGATTCCTGGAAGACCTCATCACAAGATTTGGCTGCCCAAGAAAGATTGTCACTGATAACACAACCTCTTTCAAGGCTGAGCTGTTAGTCAAGTTCTGTGAGTAATTCGGGATCAAACTGATTCATTCCACCCCATACTATCCCTAGGGAAATGATTTGGCAGAATCCTCCAACAAAAGCCTGATAAGGATCATCAAAAGATTATTGGAGGACAACAAAAGGGCTTGGAATTCGAAGCTAAAATTTTCTCTATGGGCCGATCGGGTGACCACAAAGAGATCTATAGGCATCTCCCCTTTCCAGTTAGTTTACGGAGTAGAAGTTGTCCTCCCTTATCGGCTAGCCATTCCCATAGGGAAGTTCTTCCAGGATATTCAAGAAGAGCCCAATGATATGATCAGAAGGATTCATCAGCTAGTGGAGGCCCAGCAGGCCAGGGAGCAGGTAATGGACATAATTCAAGATCATCAGCAAAGGATCAAACAGGTTTTCGATAAGAAGGCCAAGAAGGAAGGATTTTGGATAGGAGACCTGGTGCTGAAATGGGATGCTCCTAAACAAGACAAGGGCAAAAACGGAAAATTTGAATCCCTGTGGATCATGCCCTTCAAAATCTCTGAGGTTTTCTCAAATAACACATATCGACTGCAGGATTTGGAGGGCGAAGAAGTTTTCAACAGCCCAGTAAATGGGCATTTTCTGAAGAAATGTTTTGTCTGAGCCTTCGATGGCTCCTTTGATTGTAAATAGTATCCTTTTGGTTCCTTATTTATTTTTATTTCTATTTTTCGTCTTAGTAAATGACTCCATAGCCCAACAACAAGGCACTGGAACTGCAAAAGCGTCCTTAGAGCATCACAGGGATGACTCTATCCCCCATGGAGCCTAATGTTAGTAACATTTCTCATCCGAAGCACAAAAGCGATCAGGTCTGCAAGTGGCGTGATGAGCGTCGAGCACAGCTCACAGAAGAAATCCATTTCGGGCTTAAATCAAACGAGCGAGCAGTCTGATTTCAACAGTCAGGATTCATCCAAAGGATCAGATCAACGGTTGGCGGGAAATCACGGTTAGCGAAGTTGCGCCGAGGTTAGCGCAATGGATAGTGCCCATATTATGTGAAGGGAAGGATAACAGCCGTCCATCCAGAGGACGTGTGACGCGAGATCTAGTCGCGTTGGCGTTTCGACATTCGGGAGTTCGAGGGGTGAAAGTTTCATGTTGTTCTACATCTCAAAACCCCAAACCCCGAAAGCACCGAAGGCGCCCAAAATCAGGCCCGCAGTATTACTGAGCGATCTCGACCGTCCATCCACAGGAGACACCTGGCGCGCGATTAGGCTCCTCACCGTTTCGCCCATCACGATTTCGAGGCGCAAGGTGTAGCATCGTTGTATTCCCAATGCGCGAGGCGCTAGGAGTGTCCAGGACACGGGCCCACAACATCGTCAGGAGAATTCAGAGCCGTCAGATCTAGAGGGACGCATGGCGCCAGATTAAGCTGTCTCGACATTTCTCTCATCGCGATTTCAAGAAGCAGGGATCAACTCTTCCCTATTGACGAACGCCGAAAGCACCTTTGAGAGTAAACAGAGGGTTACAGCCCGTGGTCACTTGGGAAAGAAAGGAGTTGCGCAAAAGGGGCCAAAGGTGTCAGGTTTCAGTCACAGGGGGGCTCGTGATGACCTCCAGTTGCCATCGGACCTGACCTCGAGCTTGGTTTTCACTTGGAGTAAATGAAGGCAAGAAGGGGTGGTTGAAATCTCTCCTCATTCATTAAGTGTGAGGTATGGAGGGTCTGGCAAGTGGTCTGCTTGACAGGGTCCTGTGTACCCATTTTCCCAGATAAGCCATGCCGAGGTCTCGACTAGCCGGAGGAGGTCTGCACACGCTAGCTCGACACTTAATGGCTCAGCTACTCCCCTTGCAGGAGCCACGTGCAATTAAGGTGGCGTCTGACAAAGAATACCCATCCGAATTTGGCTGAAAGGACACCAAGCCTTGGATGACTAAGCACGCCGATGTTAGGCGATTTTCTCTGAGTATATAAACTTAGCCTTGGTGTTTTGTAATCTATCGATGGTAGAGCGAAGCTCCCGACTGTAAAGTTTTAGCAGTTATTCTAGATTTTTGGTTATGCATCTGTGTGTGGGATTTCTTGTTTTATAACAGACAATCTTTCTTACTCCATCTAATTTTCATCTCATACTGAGAGAGTTCGTGATCGACAGATTCGCACGAATTATTGCAATCATGTTATGATAAAGGATTTATTATGGCATCATTGTATTCTCTAGTTTCCTGCGTTTGAATGTAAGAAGATCTTGCGTTTAGATGCCTTCTCCTACAGTTTGTTAGAAACCTGATGTTTACGATATACCTTTGCATATCTCTGATACAAGTCTTCCCTCTACTCACCCTTACTATGACTCACTGTCTGAAGTTTGATTAAGACCTCACCCGCTCATGCATACCTGACCTAGTTTTGGAGTTAGAACAATGTTGTTTTGAGTTGGATTCCATTCGATCACCCCCCCCCCCTTTATAAACAAATCGTGACATAAACTGATGGGCGTCGGGCTCTGCTCTTGCTGCAATCCAGAGGTGACTTCCGTCGCCAACACTATGTGTTAAGTGATGAAAATTACTTGATCTTAGTTTCTATTGGATGTTCCGTATCTAGGGTTTAATCTGCGATGTGAATGGATTTATGAACTAATGCATGGTATTGGCTAAATTCTCTATTAAGTGTTGTAATCACAGATCTATGTCCCAACTAGGTTGTAGACACCTAAGTCCTACAAACTCCATGTCTCTACCTCGGGTGAGACTTCATCTGCTTCGTAGGTGTTGCCGAAAGGGTCGGTAGTTAGGGTTTTTTTGGTGCGTTGTTGAAGCGTTGAACCCTGGGTCTACCCGTGTGCCAACAATGGTTGAAATGACCCCTACCAGACTAGTACTCTACTAGATTTAAATTGTTCATACCTAGAACAATTGTCTGACCCATAGAATTTAGTTACTAATAGAGCTGGTAGTTGAAAAGTCTTCCTCTAGATTCAATGAGGATATGGGCATAGTACCCATTTGGAAATATCCTAACCTGACCCATGAAATTAAGAATTGAACCCATGAAATATTGTTGAGGAAGGTAAGAAAAGGTAAGAAAAAATCGTCGGAAGAAAAGAGGATGTAGGAGGAATGGGTATGGTGACCATTTTCGGAAAAGGGAGAGCATGTACAACTCTCTGGTTTTGAAGATAATTGAAAAACAAAATTGTTTATGGGTACAGGAATTGTTGGGCATTGTTTTCTAACCAAGCCGGTAAACAAGGTTGTAGAGAAGATGAGTGACTGAGGAAGCATTCATTGCAGACCCCCTTTATTAGTGGAGAGAAAACCAATATGCCAGGTTCCCGTGGGAAGAGGAGAATTCTCTTCATCCCTAGATGTTGAAAAACAAAAGGAAAAGTCTCTCTCAGAGGATCATGATCTAGCTAGGGGTTGGGCAATGGTAAATATTTCTAGGAGTTGTTGTGCCTACGGTTGGGTGGAAAAGGGTACCCCTTTCAGCAGTTGCAACACTATTTGGTTTCTAGATAAGTATATTTAGTTAAATCTCTATAGTGTTTAGATCAGAGAAAATTATATATCGTGTTTTAGAGATGTGTAAGTTTAATTTCCAATAAAAGTGACTTGAGAAATTTAAGTAAAAGGAAGAGAATGTTTTAGCTGAATCTCATTTGATCTAATTCCTTATCTCTTGACTATATGTGTGTTAAAATAAGATTTATGGGAGTGAATGTTATGGTTGACTCCGTTGCACAGTTTAATGCATGCTTTGTCAATGATGATTGAACATGTAAAAATCTCTATAAAGCATCTCAAAGAAGAGAGAGTGATTTTCTGCATAATAGTGTTGTATGTTAGCTTGTCCTCAAGCCTTATTACATAAAACTTAGAGTATATCAGATGTGGGCTTGAACTATAGGGAAACAACCCAAACATTTAAGAATGAAAAAACCATTATAAATACGTAGTAAGGAAAATAATTTTGGAATTATACATGACATTTCTTACTTGAATTCAAAGTACAAAATCCCTTTAGATTTCATTTGGGCATTAACAAAAATTATGCTAAATTTATGTTAAATTCCCTATAAATTTGGTAAGAATTCCCTTAATTTTTGGTGGGTAATAAATCTTGGTAGAAATACTGGATTTTACTATGAAAGAAAATTTTCCCTTGGGACCAATTTCCTTAAATCTAGGTAAGGAAAGTAAATCTCGGTAAGAAGGAGAAAGTTTACTCCTTTACCTATGAGGAAGGAAAATTATAAACCATATATTTAAATGGAGAAAAAAAATTCCCTCATGAATATGATTTTATTTTACTATTATAAAAGTCTCGTAAATAGGAAATAGTTTTCATTTCCTTTTAATTACAGGTTCAATTAAATAAAATTTCAAATTAAACCTCAACACTCATGAGTTTTGAACTGTGAACTGGAGAATGACCCGAAGGCCAAAATAATTACATGTTAAACGAGATAAATCTGTCCATGGTTACAATTTTAATAATTTCAAAATCATTTGTGACTACGGTCATTGGGAATGAAGACATGTGAACTTTGTTGTTACTATATATATATATATATATATATATTAAGAATTTATAAACATGGGAATAAATTTTGATGGGGTTTTGATCCAGGAGGATCTCGGTGGCCACCCACCTTGTCCAAATGGCTCAAAACATTTTTTTGGCAACTTACTATTTTAGCAGTTTTTCGGTTCTTGATTTTACAGGTCCATTTTGAGGGCCTAAACAACACTATTTCGCTATCATGCACCTCAATTATATTCAAAGGCTCTGATTGAACCCCCTAAATGAATATTCGAGTCAATACCTTTCCAACGAGCTATTGTGTTCCCTAAACAAAGATCGTATGGAAAAGTTATAGCCCCGAGAAGTTGATGTACTAACTTTCCCAACAGGGCCCACATGACTTTTGTCACTTCATCTCCTAGGGTTAGGTTTTTGGATGTCTAGGGTTTTGAAATTCTTGTTTATTGTAAAAAGGCCTTTAGATCCTCATTTTACTCATCTTCTTGTGAATGAGCGTAGCCTTCACATCTCTTCTCAGAGATAAGCTGCCACCATTCTAGCAAGCTTGTTTTCAGTCTGCAGTTTACAGTTTTCAACATATTTCTAATTTAATAGAAGTCAAGTTTTATTGTATCTCTGTTATTGTTCATTGTGTCCTTGTATTGATATTATAAATATATGGTTTCATTTCGTTCCAATCATAAATATGGATCAATTTTATTATAAAATTAATATATTATAATGAACACATGGATGAGACCAAGTCATTATCTATTTAAATTATTGTTTAATGTGTAAATCGATGTGTGTGGGACCACTTAAGGACTTTAGGACTCCAGGGTTTTTGGGGTGATGGAACTCATGAGATAAAATCGTCGAAGGCCCGAACCCTATCTTTCCTTGTAGATATGTTTCATAGATAATAAATATTAAATATAATATTTTTCCCTCATTCCAATATTAAATATAATATTGGAGATTATTTAAACTTGGGTGCAGTTTTTGAGGGGTATAATATAATATATTATGTTATACTAAGGCTCATTAAAATAGCTACATGTGAATAAGACCAACTCTTTTCCCCTTTTTAAATATTAAATAATCTGTAATGTGTATAAGTGAGAACCATTTTGGGGCTTCGGTACTATGGCCTCTAGGATATTTGAGAATGAAGAGTGTGTTGGAGAGACGAAGGAGTTGAACTATAGAGCTCTCTCTCTCTCTCTCATTCCAATATTAAATATAATACTGGGAACTTAATAAACTTGGGCACAATTTCCAAATGGGTGCAATATATATAATAATAAAATTTTACTATAATAATATTTGCACGTGGATGAGGCAAATCTTTTCCCTTTTTAAATTTAATATTTAATGCACAACACGTATAAGTTTGGACCCTTCGGGACTTTGTCACATCGGGAGTTCGGGACTCCAGGGCTGCCAGAGTTTGGGACTCTAGGGCTCCGGGAGTTCGAGGCTTTGGGACTCCGAGATGTTTGGGGTGATACAGTATATGAGAAAAAACAACCAAAGGCCCAAACCTACTTCTTGTATTCCAATGTTATAATAAACATTAAATGTAATAAATTATATTGTATGTGCATAAAGGTATAATATAAATGGGACCCTCTTTGGAGCTTAGACATTCGAGATTTTTGGTATGTTAATAAAAGCATGGAGAGGAATTATGCCGAAGTCTGGATACTTAGGTGTTAATTGATATTAATAACCCTAAGTGCCTAGCTTTGATATATTATTTTATATTATAATATATTTTTTTATTATGATTATATTATAATATAATTAATAAAAGAATAAATTAGTAATATGATTTGACTATGAGTTAATGTGACTGGGATTTAATATAAAACTAACACTAATCCACCCTGAATTGTGGGACTTCCAAGGTGAAAGGGAAAAAATACTTGGTTTTAATGGACCGGTAATTTAGGCCAAGTGAAAAAACAAATTACAGGGTTAATTAATTTTAATCAAGAATAATTATCCGTAATAGGGATTAAATAAATGATTAAATGATTAGTAAAGAGAATGATTTTATCATGATAATTATTAATTAAATTAATAGCTGTATAAGAGATAAACAAGCGTCAACCTCTAGTTGGGAGAGTCTTTGTATTCTATGATTATGTGGCATGTCGGGTGTCAGGGAGACACATGGATGCCACATGGCGGTGAGAGACTCTAGTTGATGAAGGCCTAAAGAACTTTGAAGGACCATAACTTGCGATCCAAAACTCATATATGGACAAATTTATAGTCATTGTAAAACCCTCGTTGAATTGAAGGAGATGTAATCCTAGTTACATGGATTCACGATGATTGAGAAAAGAGAAAAAATTATATCCCATCCCTCAAAAATTTACTTAGGAGTTAGGTGTGTGACAGAGTGGTATCAGAGTAGGAAACAACACTTGACCTTCTTGGGCTCATGAACAAGTTGATTAAAATTTTATTAGAGAACTTTTAAGGGGTAACACTCTAACTTACCCCATCCATAAGACCTTATTTAAAATCTATTATTGAAGAGGGGAATGAAACTTTCTGCTATTGATTTATGTTTTAAAAATATGAAATGTTTGTTTCTAATGTTTCCAAATAATGAAGTTGATTTCACCTTACAAATTGCATGTGTTGTTTATAAACTAGTAGATAGTTAAATAACAGTTTTTTTTTATCAACACTCAAACAGTGAGTGGACAACAAGAAAAACTACAACATAAAGAATGGTGACACACCATGAGTTGGGGGAAATCTCCCACAATAGAGACGAAGAATTTGATGAGAGGAGGATGGTGGAACCCCTCTAGATTTGGCTGAAACTAGAAGAATCCTCATGACAAAATTATAGAGTTGTAAGGCAGAAAATGAAAGGATAATAAAAGAAAAAGATAAACAAACTGAAATTAATTCAGTCCTACTGCAAATCCTATCATATATACAAATACAGTTGCAACATGGGCCATCATCTAGTAATGTGGATAGACATCATACTAAGAAAACCAAAAGTCCACCTGAGATACAAAAGAATGGTCCTAAAAGTAGCCACAGATGGAGAAGAACCTCAAAGAAGGCCCAACATGGAGCCAGGGGACATGATAACGCCAAGTATTCCAAAGAAGAATCCTTTAGTGAGGAAACTGAAAAATCCAAGGAGTTGTCTAGTAGTGAGACTAGTTTACATTCTTAGAGAAGAAGAAAGAAGATAAAACATTCCAAGAGCTATGACCTTGAAGAGTTTAAGAAATCCAAACCACCCACTTTCAATGGAGATATTAAAAAGAGGGAAGAGGGAAAAGTTTGGCTACTTGGATTAAATAAATCCTTTAGAGTCCATGACTACTTTGAAAACTTAAAGGCTTGAATAGTCATTTTTAACTTGAATAGAAAGACCTCCATTTGGTGGGAGGATCTTAGAAATGTGAAAGGAATTCATGAGAAGGACTTGTCATGGAAACAATTCGAGAAATACTTTAAGAGGAGGTACTTGTCTAGAATATACTATGATGAGAAGACCAAGGAGTTCTATGAAATCAAGCTAGGACAACTCACAATAGATGAATATATGAACATATTTCTTGAGTTGATGAGGTATGTGCCCTACATAAAGGATGAAAAGGTAAATATGCAATGATTTATTAGTGGAATGCCTCATTCCTTCTGGGATAGAATTGAGTTTGATGAAACTAAGACTTTAGAAAACACTATTTGAAAGGAAAGGTATTGCTATGAGCAATTCAAGAACAAGGTAGAACCTCATAAGGATTGGAAGAAGAAAAGTAAATTGGTATTTAAGAAGAATGGTTTTAAATCCTTGAGATTTAAGAATCATGGGTAAATCTCTAATATGATCCTTCCTACTAAGAGTGTGTATCAACATAAGTTTTGATTTCAAATTGGAAATAAACCCTTTGGATCATCCCTAGAAAAGACAAATAATACAAAGAGATAACCCTTGAAATGTTGGGGTTGTGGAGAAGAACATTTGTTGAGGGATTTCCCACATAGGAAACATGAAAATAGGAGGGTCTACAACATCTAGGAGGATACCACAGTCAATGATGTCTCTAGGAGCATGCCAAAAATTTATGCAGCCCTAGATAATAGACAAGGTGACCACCAAACTTCAGTGGTGGATATGGAAAGTATTATTTCCAACCATCTAGTTTCCATTTTAATTGACCCTAGTTCTAGTTTGATTTATGTTTCCCCTCAAACTATTGAGAATGTAAATTGCAGCAAGTAAAGCATGCTAAATCATGGCTAGTATATCTAGCCACTGGAACAAAAATAAATGTGACAGAGGTCATACTAGCATGCCAATTCATTTTGAATGGATTTCCCATCCAAACAATCCTAAACATGCTCTCTTTAGGATCTTATGACTTACTAATTGGCATGTACTGGTTGGATTCCCATAAATCCAAGTTAGAATGTTATAATAAAACATTGGAGTGTGAAGATGAGGAAGGGAGGAAAAACCCTAGAAGGAATTCAAAAGTCTGTCTAAGTGAGACAAATATCGACCCTTCAAGTGAAGAAGTATTTAAAAAAGGGATTTCCTTTGTATGAAATAGAATTGTTGAACTTTTTTGAGGAAAATAAACCAATCCTAGAGGAACATCCCATATTAAGAGAGTATAAAGATGTGTTTACAAAAGATATACCAGGTCTACCTCCAAGAAGATATATTGATTTTTTAATAGAACTTGTACCCAGCGTGGTGCCAATGTCTAGAGCACCCTATAGAATGTGTACACTAGAGCTACTTGAGCTCAAAATATAGATAAACAAGATGTTGTACAAAGGTTACATTCAACTTAGTGTGTCTCCTTGGGGAGCACCAAATTTTTTTGTGAAGAAGAAGGATGGCACACTCAGGTTGTGCATAGACTATAGACAACTCAACAAGACGACCATTAAGAATAAGTATCCCTTACCAAGAGTTGATGAATTGTTTGACCAATTAAAGGTCACTACAATTTTCTCCAAGATTGACTTGAGGTCCATATACCATCAAGTCTGAATTAAAGATGAATACATCCATAAAAAAACCTTTAGGACAAGGTATGGGCACTATGAATTTGTGGTGGTGCCATTTGGACTTACCAATGCACCAACCACCTTTATGTGTTTAATGAATAATGTACTCAACAAGTTCTTTGACAAAATTGTGTTGGTTTTCATTGATGATATCCTAATCTATTCTAAGAGTAGGTAAGAGAATGAATAAAATATTAATTTAGTGCTTCAAGTTCTGAGAGAGAACCAAGTCTATGCAAAGTTTAGTAAGTGTGACTTTTTCCAAAAACGAGTCCATTACTTAGGCCATGTTATCTTTGAAGAAGGAGTGGTAATTAATCAAGTCAAAATCAAATCCATTATGGATTGGCCTACCCAAAAATATGTCTCTTATATCAAATCATTTATGGGTCTAGCAGGGTACTATAGGTGGTCCATAAAGGGGTTTTCCAATATTCATTATCCAATCACCTCTCTTCACAAAAACAAATTTAGACTCATTTGGAAAATAAAGTGTGAAGAGAGTTTTCAGCAACTGAAACACCTTTTAACCAATGTACATGTGCTGAAGATTGTAGACCCAAACAAGGATTTCCTTGTGTGTATAGATGACTGCAAGGAACGACTTGGAGGGATCCTTATGCAAGAAGGGATTGTGATTTTCTACGAATTCAAAAAATTGAATGAGAATGAAATCAATTATGTGACCCACAATTTGGAATTGGCTGCCACACTACATGATTAAAATGTGAATTCATTACCTCCTAGGAAGAAGATTTGTACCTATGACATACCGAAGTGGACTGAGATATTTGTTCGACCAATCCAAACTCAATGCTAGATAAGCTAGGTGGATGGCTCTCCTTAGTGAGTTTGATTTTGAAATCAAACATATTAAAGGAAAATAAAATAGGGTGGTTGATTCCCTACGTAGAATTATGAAATTGATTCACTTGGAAGCTATAAGCACCTGTGAACTAGACATCAAGGAAAGAGTAATAAGTGCACAAGAACCAAATAATTTTTTTTAAATAGTGAAATCCTGCCTACAACAAGAGCCCACAGGGTTGAATTATGAGGGCTATCAATTGTTGACTGATGGCCCGCTAACTTACATAGGTAGGTTGTATATTCCAAATTTTGACGACTTGAAGAGGTTCATAATGGATGAACTACATAAAAGACCATATATTGGTCATCCTGGTTATCAAAAAATGATCACAACCACTAAAAAACTATTTTATTGGCTGAGACTAAAAAATGAAATAGTTGATTACTTAGATAAATGTCTAGAATGTTAAAAGGTTAAGGTAGATCACCAACATCTAGCAGGGTTCTTGCATCCCCTACCAATTCCAGAATTGAAATGGGAAACCATCTCCATGGATTTCATCACAGGATTTCCTAAATCAACCAAGTAGAATGACATTATTATGGTAGTTGTGGACAAGCTGAGAAAGGATGCTCACTTTATCCCCCTAAAGTCAACCTGTGAGGAAATAGATATTACCAATATTTTCATGAAAGAAATATTCAGACTGCATGGCATGCCTAAGGAAATCATATCAGATAGAGATACAAAATTCACTTCAATTTTTTTAAAATCTCTATTTGTTGGTTTTGAAACTAAATTTTTATTTAGTATAGCCTATCACCCTCAGATTTATGGGAATACAGAGATGGTAAACCAAGTGTTAGAGGACATGTTAAGGATGCATGTGATGCATCAACCCAAGAAGAGGGAAGACTACCTACCATTGGTAGAATTTGCTTATAACAATGGCTATCAACAGTCATTGAATATGATCCATTTTGAGGCTCTTTGTGGTAGACAATGCAATATTCCAATCAACTAGAACAACCCAATAGAAAAAATTACACTCGGGCTAGACATGCTAAAATAAATGGAACAAGTAGTTCAAATAAAAAAAAATCTGAAAATAGCTCATGATAGGCAGAAAATCTATGTAGACAGAAAGAGGACTCCTAGAGAGTTCAAAGCAAGGGATCATGCGTATCTCTGAGTTAGGCGTAGAAAAATTTCCTTAAGAATGAGAACTTGTGCCAATATGGCACGTCGGTTTTGTGGACCCTTTGAAATTTTGTAAAGACTGGGACCTGTAGCATATAAATTATAACTTCCTTCCACAATGAAGGCACATAATGTTTTCCATGTTTCATTACTGAAGAAATATCTACATGATTCTAATCATATAATTGTTTGGTCTATAATATAGGTGGAACCAAAGGGAGGATTCCTACCAGAGCCATAATGCATAATAGATAGGAAATAAATCCCACTCAGGAACATAATCATTTCATAGGTCAAGGTGCAGTGGAAACACTTTGGTCCAGATGAAGCTATGCCTGAAACAAGAATACCCATTTTTATTCATTGTTGTACATAAATAGCACAATGACAGGTAGAACACTGATGATGGTGTTCCTTTTAGGGGGAGGGGATTGTAATACCCTTGTTTCCCCCATCTTGTAAATATAACTATATCCTGCTAAAAGACTATGGGAAGACTGGATATGTGTGGATGTTGGAATTGATGAACCTTTTTGTTATATAAGGTAATGTATATATTTATGTTACTAAGTAAAATGGAATATGTTGCATAACTACTGAAGGGCTTTGCAAAGTTAGATCATGATGCATGAGAGATATGGTGAGGGGAAAAAGTAATGATTCAGATGACCCCTACTAGACCAATGCTCTACTGGATTTAAATTGTTCATACCCAGAACAGTCCTCTGAACTAGAAAATTTAATTACCACTCAAGTTGGTAGTTGAGAAATCTTCCTCAACGGTCAAGACGGGAAGAATACCCATCCATAAATTTCCCGACTTGACCCATGAAATTGTGAATTGAACCCACAAAATCTTGCTGAGGAAGGCAAGAAAAGGTAGGAAAAATATTGTGAGCAGAAAAAAGGATGCATGAGGAATGGGTCTGGTACCCATTTTTGGAAGAGGGAGAGCATGTGTAGCTCTCTAGTTCTGAAGAGAACTGAAAAACAAAATTGTTTCTAGGTACAAGAATGGTTGAATAGTGTTTTCTAACCAAGCTGATAAACAGGGTTGTAGAGAAGATGAGTGATGTAGGAAGAACTCATTGCATACCCCCTTTCTTGGTGGAGAGAAAATCGATCTTCCAAGTTCCCATGGGAAGAGGAGAATGATCTTCATCCCTGGTTGTTGTTGAACAAAAGGAAGAATCTATCTCAGAGCATCATGATCTATCTAGGGTGTGGCCAATGGTAAATCCGTCTAGGAGTTGATGTTCCTATGATTGGGTGGAAAATGACACCCCTTACAATAGTTGTAACACTATCTGATTTCTAGATAAGTACATTTAGTTAAATCTCTATATTGTTTAGATTAGAGAAAATTATATACTATGTTTTAGAGCTATGCAAGTTTAATTTCTGACAAAAGTGACTTGAGAAATTTAAGTAAAAGGAGGAGAATGTTTTAGTTTAAGCTCATTTGATTTACTTCCTTATCTCTTGACTATTTGTGTGTTAAAATATTATTTATGGGAGTGAATGTTGTGGTTGATTGTGTTGCACAGTTTAATGCATGCTTTGGAAATGATGATTGAATAGTTAAAAATATATAAAAAGCATCTCAAATAAGAGAGAGTGATTTTCTACATAACAATGTTCTATTTTAGCTTGTCCTAAAGCCTTATTATAGAAAAATTAGAGTATATCAGATATGGGTTTGGACTATAGGGAAACAACCCAAACATTTGAGAATGCAAAAATCATTATAAATAGGTGGTAAGGAAAATAAATTTGGAATTATACATGACATTTCTTACTTGAATTCAAAGTAAAAAATCGCTTTAGATTTCATTTGGGAATTAACAACAATTATGCTAAACATGTGTTAAATCCCCTATAAATTTGGGAAGAATCCCATTACGTTTTGGTGGGAAGTAAATCTTGGTAGAAATACCAAATTTTACTGTGAAGAAAATTCTTACCTTAGGACCAATTTCCTTAAATCTAGTAAGGAAAGTAAAGCTCGGTAAGAAAGTTTACTCATTTACCTACCAAGAAGGGAAATTATAAACCATATTTTTAAATGGAGAAAAATAATTCCCTCCTGAATATGATTTTATCTTACTATTCTAAAAGTATGGAAAATAGGAAATAGTTTTCATTTCCTTTTAATTACAGGTTTAATTAAATAAAATTTCAAATTAAACCTCAACAGACTTTGAATACATGTACAGAAATGGTAATATAAGTACGTAGATATATATATATATATATGTGTGTGTGTGTGTGTGTGTGTGTGTGTGTGTTAATAAACCCATGATTATTCAACTTCATAATTTCATAACACACTTCAGAGCTTCGGGACTCCAACACTGTGGAGGTTTGAAGTGGAGAGTGCACTGGAGAATGACCCAAAGGTTGGAGTAATTTCATGTTAAACATGATTAATCTGCCCAAGGTTAATCTTTTAATAATTTCAAAATCATTCAAGACTTGGGAATTGGGAATGACAGACATGTGAACTTTGTTGTTAATATATATATATATATATATATATATATATATATATATATATATATATATATATATATTGAGAATTTATAAACCTGGGCATGAATTTTGATGGCGTTTATTATTAAATAAATATGTTGTAATGAACACGTGGATGAGACCAAGTTCTTTTCTATTTAAATTATTATTTAATGTCTAAATGTATCTGCGTGACTCCGGGGTGTTTGGGGGGATGGAAATCACGCACTAAAATCGTTGAAGGCCCGAACCCTACCTTTCCCTATACAAATGTTGCATAGATAATAAATATTAAATATAATATCTTTCCCTCATTCCAATATTAAATATAATATTGGAGATTATTTAAACTTGGGTGCAGTTTACGAGGGGTATAATATAATATATTATGTTATACTAATGTTCATTAAAATAGCTATACATGGATAAGGCCAACTCTTTTCCCCTTTTTAAATATTAAATAATGTGTAACGTGTATAAGTGAGGACCACTTTGGGGCTTCGGGACTATGGGCTCTGGGATATTTGAGAATGAAGAGTGTGTTGGAGAGCCGAAGGAGTTGACCCAGAGAGCTCTCTCTCATTCCAATATTACATATAATATCGAGAACTTAATAAACTGGGTGAGCCACTTGCCCTGGTGCAGGAGTTTCCCTGCTTTGATGACTCAATAAAGCTAGATCCTTTGTTGTCGAGTGCCCTTGATCTGTGTGTCCACAATTTGATCACTGGATTCTTGTTGTATGTAGCCGGGGTTGAGCTCTGTTGGTTTTAGCTGCTTTGCTACATTAGAGGTGTCCAATAATGGTGGGAAATAAGGGCGAAGGAGATCCACGTTGAACACTGGGTGCATGCCAAGGAAAGGAGGAATGTTGAGCTCAAAAGAATTATCCCCCATAGCCTTGGTGATGGTGTACGAACCATAACAGAGTGAGTGAATCTTCTGATGGGGTCTTGTAAGGCGTTCTTTCTGCAAGTGCAACCAAACTTTGTCGCCCACCTGAAACTTATGTGGCACTCGATGTTGATCATAGCGTTGCTTGTACTTGTCATTGGACTTATGTAGGATATCCTGAACCTATTGGTAGATGTGTTGGATCCGCTCAATGAGCCAGGTGGCTTTGTTAGCTTCAATTGGAGCAGGATATGAGTTGGTTGAGGTGACTGCAATGGGAAGTGAAATATCTATGGGACCCAATGGTTGGAATCCCAACCCCACCTGAAAGGGGCTATGGCTAGTTGAGATATGCAGGGCTTGGTTGTAGCTATGTTGGACATAGGGAAGGCTCTCATGCCATGTGAGAGGGTGATTTGAATTATACATGTGAAGGATATGCACAAACATTCGATTTATGAACTCGGTTTGGCCATCTATCTGGGGGTGGAAGGCCATGTATTTGGTGAGCTTGGTGTTCAGCAGTGACCAGAGGCTCGACCAAAATGTGATGAGAAATTGACTGTCCTGATCTGAGACAATGGTTTGTGGGATTCCAAAATGTACCTAGACTCGTTCAAAGAAGATATTAGCAGTGTTCTCTACTGTGATGTTCTTCTTGTAGGCAACCATAATCACCATCTTAGAAAAGTGATCAACAACCACAAAAACACAGTCATTTCCCGCTTGGTGTAAGGGAGGCCCAACATGTATTCCACTGAGATGGATTCCCATGGCCTGTCAGGAGTAGGAAGAGGGATGTATAGGCCCTATTTCTTAGTGGTCAGTTTGGAAGTAACATAGGTAGTGTAGGACCTGATATACTTGTTGATCTCTTGTCGAAGTTTCGGCTAGTAGAAATATTTCTGCAGCATCGCCATTGTCTTTTCGATGCTGAAGTATCCTGCCACCCGACCGTAGTGGGATTCCCATATCATCTTCGCTCGCTCGCTTGATGGAACACATATATGGCCCAGGCGACATAACAAGCCATCCTGAAGATGGAAATTATCGACAACTGCGTTTGCACCCAACATTTGGTAGGTGGTGGCGAAGTCCAGGTCTGTCTCATAGAGTTAGGGCCATCCAGAGGTTTCATGGCCGCAGGCATCTAACACCGTGGTGAGTGCCGCGACTGGAAGTCTGCTGAGGTAATCAATGACGTGATTGGTGCTTCCTGTTTTATACTTGATGTTAAGGTGGAATTGCTGCAAGTATCTGGACCACTTTTGATGGAGATCATTCTGCAATTTTCCTTGTGTCTGCATGAACTGGAGTGGCTTATGATCAGTGTGGATGACTATCTCCTTCCCAAGAATTTAATGTTTCCACTGGCGGCAGGCTTGCATAATGGAGTACCTTTCTTTGTCATAAGTAGGGTACTTACCGACACCATCTGATAGTGTCTCAATATTATAGGCCACGGGGTGGTTGTGCTGAGTGAGAACGATGCCCACCGCATAGTCTAAAGCATATGTCTCGATCTCAAAGGGTTGTTGTAGGTCTGGTAGTGAAAGTACTGGGTCTGAGCACAAGCGTTGCTTCAAATCATCGAACTCTTTTTGTTGGGACTAGCCCCACACAAATTTTTCCCTACCACCACCCCTGGTTATTTGGTTGAGGGCCCATGCAATATGGGAGAATCCCAACATGAACCTACGATAGAAATTGGCAAGGCCCAAGAAGCTCCGAAGCGTAGTGAGTGTGGTTGGGGATGGCGAGTCACAAATGACTTGGATCTTGGATAGATCCACATGTACACCATGTTGATCAATGATGTAGCCCAGGTAATGGACCCTGTCTATGCTGAAGGAGCATTTTTCCAAGTTGGCATATAGCTTGTGTTTCCGCAGGGTGTGCAAAACCTGCTGAATATGTGGCAAGTGTTTGGCCCATGTATTGCTGTAAATGGGAATGTCATCCAGATACACCACTACAAAAGTATTAGTGAATGGTCACAGGATATCATCCATCATCCTCATGAAAGTGGCTGGAGAATTTTTCAAACCAAAGGGCATGACCAACCATTCAAAAAGGCCTTCCTTTGAATTGAAGGCAGTTTTCCATACATCTGTCTGTTCTATCGAGACCTGGTGGTAGTCGGACTTCAGATCAATATTACTGAAGTATTTGGCCCCCATGAGTTGATCAAAGAGGTCGTCGATTCATGGAATCAGGTACCAGTTTCTGACTGTGATTTTATTTAGAGCCCGGTAATCAATGCAGAGTCACCAAGTTCCATTTTTGTTCTGTACCAACATGATTGGGCTCCTGCAAGGTGATGATATGGGATGGATGTGCCCCTTGTGGAGCAGTTCTTGTTTCTGTCTCTTGATAGCCTCATTCTCTAAAAGAGGGCATGATAGACTAGCCCATTGGGCAGCGGTGCGTCGGGGGTCAGATCGATGGGGTGCTTGACCCGACAGTGCAGAGGTACCTCGGTAGGTGAGGAGAATATATCTGAGTATTCTTCCACAACATTATATACTTGCTTCTGCTATGTGGAGAGGTTGGTCGTATAGACCCTAGATGTGGCTGTGATATTTCGCTTATGCTGAGAGTGAATCACGAAGAAGACAAACTTCCTCAACTGAGAGATGACCTTCCTACATTGCTTAGCAAAGATCAAGGAAATAACACTAGGTGGGAATACCTCAGGTATCCTGTACAATTTTCTGTTCAAAATAATAATAACACTACGATTCCTAGACTCATATACATCATGAAAATTCCGTAAATAAGGTTGGGCCAAAATAACATCAAAAACTTCGAGAGGAGAAACATCACACAATACCTCATTTTTGAAGGGCTTGATGTCGTACGACAGTCGACACATTTGGCTGACGCAAAGATCGCTTCATTGGCAGAGCCATCCAATGGTGTAGGGTTGTTGGTGCAGTGTTGTCGGTAGGGCTAGCCACTTGATGACCTCTTCTGAGATGAGGTTCTTATGGATACCACTATCCACGATGAAGTGTAATGGGGTTCCTTTTACCCACATCTGTGATTGGAAGAGGTGTTCTCCTTCTTCTGGCTCATCTAGTTCACCAGGCTGGAGCTTGGTGGTAGAAACAGTGGCACTGGGTTCTGTGTCAATGATCCATCTTCACCTTTCTGGTTCTCACTCAGAGCCTGAACCCACATCTGATTCAGAGGCTTTAACTTTTGCCAACAGGGACTTCTTTGAGCGACAATCAACAATGTTATGCCAAGGAATCTTATGGAAGTCACACCACTTCCCGATATCTTTCTTTGTCTTTACAATGTCCTTCTTTGCTTGCATCTTGGATTGGTTCTTTTTATATTGTCCATCTTTTCTTTGTCCTTTGTTCTGTGGGTTGCGGCTGCCCTTTCCTGGCTTTTGTTGTGAGGGGTTCCTAGCCCCAAATTATTGCGTCTTTTGTTTGAGCTTTTGCTCGATTTTGATGGCATATCGGTAAGACGCGCCCAAGGATAAGATGTCCAAAAATTCCATTTCAGTCTGGATGTATATATCCAGAGTTCCATGATACTTGAGCACTAGACGTTTCTTTGAATCTTTGATACCCATCTTGGTGCGCAGGGTATGAAATATATTTGTGAAATATGGTACTGCTTGGTCTCTTTCTTGCCGCAGTGTGGTCCATTTGGTATACAAGTCATCATAACTTATGACAGGGTAGTATTGTTCCTTAATAGCATCCCTAAAGGATTCCCAGGTAGATGTGACTGTAAATAATGAGGATTTCTCTGTTTCCTTTTTCTCACAGAAAGTTTCCCACCAATCTTTGACATGGGGAATGACTTTGAGGAGCACAAAAGTAATATTTTATTTATTCAAAAATTTATGGATAGAAAAATACCCTTATAGTAGATTCAACCACTTGTCTACAACATCTGCATCTATATGACCTTCAAATATAGGAATATCGAAGTTTATTTGTACCTTGAAGGGGGTGGAGCCTCCGCTTGAAGATGATGTGTCGTCTGTTGGTATTCTCCGAAGCATTTGCGTGAAACTATCCATCATCTCATTCCTTTGTTGCGGGAGGGCTTCCTCATTCAACAATTTGAAAGGATCTCCTATCCCATCATATTTATTTTCTCCTTCCATGAGAGGTCACTTGGGTGCGCGAGAGCTTTTGTCCTCAAGAGAAACAAGCTCAAGACCCAACTCTTTGTACTCCGACCTCGTTGGGGACATGCATTAAGACGACAAGGAGAAGACCGCTCTGATACCACTGATCCAGATTTTATGAGCATAATGAAATGACTACAGATTATTAACATGTTCTTAACACAAAATAACAAAGATACAGTAAAACTGGTTTTCTATTCAATAAGGAAATAAGATGAAACTATAAAATGCAGTGGAAACAAGCTTGCTGGAATGGTGGCGACTTATCTCTGAGAAGAGATGTGATGACTGCGTTCATTCATAAGAAAAATCATTACAATGAGGCTCTGAAGGAATTTTCACAATAAAAAAGAATTCCAAGAACCCTAGACATCCAAAAACCTAACCCTAGGAGATGAAGCACCAAAAGTCATGTGGGCCCCATTTGGGTAAGTTAGTACATCAACTTCTCGGGGTCGTAACTTTTGTATACGATCTTTGTTTCAGGCATATGATAGCCCGTTGAAAAGGTATCGTCGAGGAGATTCATTTTGGGGGCTCAATGATGACTTCGACTATCATTGAGAAACTCGATCCTGAAAAACTTTCATTTAGGCCCTCAAAATGGCCCCGGAAGTTAAAACTGCTAAAAATAGTAAATTGCCAAAGTTGTCAGAAAACTGTTTTGAGCCAGTTGGAGAAGGTGGGTGGCCACCGATATCCACCTTGATCATACAAGGATTCAATATGATTGAGAAAAGTGAAAAATTTATACCCCATCCCTAAAAAACGTACTTAGGGGTTGGGTGTGTGACACATGACTAATATCAAAGGATAACTTCATAAAAAAAACCATCAATATGTGTCATACTCATGCACAATTAAAAATATAGGCTATAAGCACCACACTTACATGTGCAAGTAGCATTAGATAGAATAACAATAATTACTTATATGCGACAACATACAAGGCTTAACCCATGGCAAACATAAATAAATAAGCACATAGTAAATGAGACAAGCATATAAAGAAAACTTATCTTTTATGAAAGTCGCCAACTATGCATAGAACGTAGATGTTCCTCCCAGCCATATAGTTCATTACTCACATACTTTCAGCAACAAGTCACCTCCAAGATGGGGGTTAACTCCACCAAGGAGAAAGGGTTTCCTAGTGAAAAGAGAAGGTTTGCTACTCAATAGAATTGCTCAGTCCAAGGTGCCATTGCTACAACAAGAATATATTATCTCATTCCCCAAAAACCTATCACACCCAAAGAAGTGTGTCGTCCCTTGGTTGCCCCACTTCCCCTCCAGGGTTCCAGAAATACGTTGGACAGGAAGTCTCCTAGCCCTCCAACTAATGCCCAACACACTATGGAACAATTCCCAACAAAATATCACCTGGGGAGTATGCCCATGGGCCTGACAACCCGCTTCTTAAACAACAAATATCTCACCCATAGAGACTTCTCACAAGCCTGACAACCCGCCTCTTCGACAAAAAAGATCTGGTTACAAAAAATAAATCTCTTACAAGCTTCTCTCTACAGATAATGTAACAGTCGGATTTTCTAGACCCTCTGACCCGTTTTACCTACGAGAAATTGAATAACCATACACGAAATACACTAAGGACAACAATATATATTGCATGCCTTAAAATTGACACTTGTCACCTTCAGAAGTAGCTTTGGCCACTTGGTGACTCGTTCCCTTTTCTTGGGAATTTAGAATAAAATAATTATGCATAACATATAATTTTTCTGGAAATATTGATAAAATATTCCCTAAGACTTAAGTCTCCACCCTTTTTTCCTTTTTCAGTGGAGTTATCCCCCCATCTCTTTTCATATGAGTCTATCTACACACAACGATATAATATTATTTAATAACTGAGTATGATTTCACTTTACATGGATAGGTGCACTGGCCTATTTGCATCTCAGCTCACCAGCCTCATAATCACACAGCCTCTTCGGCCTCAATACCTATACATATATATATATATATATATATATATATATATATATATATATATATATATATATATATATTGTTGGAAAATACTGAGAGGGGGGGGTGAATCAGTATTTGAGCTATC
>ML824065.1:38719-61274 GCA_009831015.1 Picea engelmannii | reverse complement strand
CCTTCTTACCTACACTTCATTTTTGTTTCCATTTGATTTCGATCTTTGTTTTTAGTGTCTTATGGTTTGCATTACAGTTTTTGAATAGTTTATTTAAGTTTGATTTTGAAAGACATGGTTTTAAATGAGGTGTCACCTTATATGCTTGTTTGAATTTCATAAATTCAAATTCTGCTAAATCATTAATAGCGCTACGGGAATAAGGCTATTCCCATAGCGCCAAAATAATCATGCCTTGATACGCTCTTGCCATCCAGATTTCATTACAATGACATGAATCGTGGATTGAGAGTTCGTATGCATCCACAATAGCTTGGAATCATTTACTGATTCAAACCGTTTCATAATCCGATTGTTGTGTACCCGCGCAGGACTCATTTTAAATCACCCAATTATCAATGATCATTATATTATACCTATCTTATTTTGTTGAATTTAGGCACAGGTATTCGCACAAAGGAACGTTATACACTAACAGATTGCAGGTGGTGAATTTGGAACTCGAGGACGCTAGTTACAGAATTGTGTTTTGATGGAGCCAAAGAGGAGTGGACAGGTAGTCAGAATAGAACCAGAGGGTGCCGAACTTCTTGAAGCCTATCCTCAGATGGCTGAAAGGTTCAGAGACACTGGGTGGTTTGAATTCCTTACCACTTTTCAAGGTTAAGATGAGCAGGTCTCCATGGAGTTCACTCTGAATTTTGATGGTCATGAGGTGGAAATCGGTAAGATGTTGATGCTAGTGGAAGAGAAGACGATTGCAAAGGCTTGCAGGTTGATGGTTCAAGGAGAAAGGTGGTGGAAGAAAGAGCATGTGGTTAAAGAGTTTGTAAACCAATTCCTACTTCCAGATAAGCAAAATCCAAATTGGAAAAGGGGAGTACGTCATAGCTGGATTCGACCCGAATGACACACTGCTCTGTTCGTGATCCATAGGTATATCACCTGCGAAGGTAGATTATCACTGGTCTATATCTACCACATTAGGATACTAATGCATTTAAATGGTGATTACCCTTTAAATCTCCCTTATTTTCTACTCAAAATCTTGACAAATATGTCAAAGAGAGTGTAATCACTTTCCACCAATTCTAAGAGTAGTTTGTTTCATCAATTCTTGATTAAAACTTTAGTTATGTCTTCTTTGAAAGAATTACAGAAGCCCTAGAGCTGGCTCACACAATATTTAAACCCTAACACATAATCCAATAAACAAAAGAAAGGAAAAGGGGTAAAGACTATTACACAGAGCCGAGATATTTCAATCGATGAAACCCCTGTGAAAGAGGAGATGCCTGATATCAGGGTAACGAGGAGTAGCAGAAGTAAAATACCTAGGTGGGATCCAGAAATTGAAACATTTTCTGAAGAAGATGTTAAAGGGGAAAATGATTCAGATAAAGATTTTGATACTCAAACTACATTCAAGCATGAATCGCCATCAACCAGTAAAAGGGGTGCTGCAGTCAAAGGGAAAAGGGTTAAAGGTGTGTCTGTATCACAAAAACCTAGAAGGAATTCTACTAGGGTCACCAAAAAGTATAGACTGAACTCAAAGACCACGTTTAATCCATCAATCAAAGAATAAAATGTCATAGTTATAGAAGATGACTCTGAGAATGCTAAAGTAGGTACCAGGAAAAGGGAAAAAAGAACCTCATTGCCTAAAAAAATAGTCAGCAAAGGTGAAAAAATGATTTCATCATCTACAGGACCTGTAACAAGAGCTTCAAACAAATTAGCAAAAGCTAAAGATATGGCTAAAGGTATCAGTGAAACCCTCGAGAATAAACAGGATTACTTTGAAAACTCTGATCGCATATCAGATGTGCCTGAAGCTATAGATTCAACAAGTTCTGATGAAGAACATAGCTCAGGATTAGTCTCAAAGTACCAACTTAAATCAAAAGAACCCAAAGTTTCCTTAAACCTAAATGAACCTACACCTTTTGAAGAGTGCTCAGGATTCAGAGTTAAAATCAGAACTGATAAAGAAAGGATCAAAGAATTTCAGAAAACAGTAAGATAGTTAAAGAAAGAAAAGGCACAAATAGAACAATGTAATGCTCGCTAGCAAGAAAGGATTCAAGGTTTTAAAAATAAGAATAAAGAGAAAAGGGCATTGCTCAAAGAACTTAGGGAGATAAAATTCAGACTATATTGGCACAATGTCGTGCTTACCACAATGCTCAAACAGAAAAATGCTAAAGCTACTGTTGTGATTATATCCTAAAGGTTACATGGAGATTTGCTACAATCATGATTTAAATGTTTTCCAGGAAATATGTCAATGCTTACTCATTTTTGGTCAGTGAGATGCGAAGACCTCGATCTGTTTGACTAAATTAAACTAATTCCTATTTTGTAGAATCAAATGTAAATGTTGGCAATATCATACAATATCAGGCTGTTGAGATGTAATCTATTTTGGGATTGTAGAAGCTCTTTTTTTTAGTGAACTACCTTAGTAGATAGATACTATTCGAATCTAGTCATTAAATCTATACTAGATGATAGGATCTGGAAGTTTTATAGATAGTTTAAATACACAAAGGAAAGACTATGTGAATGTCTAAAAATTGGAGATCCAGGGGACCTTTTTGTGAAGCTCATTGTAAAAGGCATTTATGTTCAATTTGACACTTAATAACAAAGGCATATGGATGGTTAGACCCTCTTTTTCTACTCTGTTATGTATTTCTTCATGCTTGAATTCATTATTCAGATTGCAATGCTTTTTAATTCTTGACTGTTAATTTATACAGTGAAAATTTTACTGTAGAGATAATTTTTCAAGTTTTGATATCAAGCTGATGGTCTTGTTTCTTTATGACATTTTGAGACAAGAATTCATGTGAAGTTGACAAATTGAAGAATTCATCTTCCTTTTTCTTAATTGGTTTAATCCATCTATGTGTCCACCTATTATTCAGCCAATGGGATATGCTATGTCCTGATCTTGATTTTCATGTTAAGTTGTAACCTTCAGCCAGTTTTCAACTACCCTACTAAAAAAAAACAAATCATAAAACCTTATAAACACTTTGCAATAAATGAATGATTCCCTAGCTTTCCCTCTCACAGTCAAGCGCAACTTTAGGGACTAACACCTGGCATTAATCAATAAAACCCCGTCCCATACTCTGTCCTAGGCTATAAACACCTGAGTCTTACAACCACCCATTTAAAGTTATCTCGGGTGAGACTGCGAAGTGCCTTCCGGGTGTTGTGTTTCCTTCTGGATTACCAGGAGGGCTGATGATTTTATAGGCTTTGTTGGAACCCCAAATGACATGAACCCTGGGTCAATAACTCAGACAACCCAAGAAGGGGAATAGTAAACCAACAAATGGTTCTGTTGTCGTGTTAAGAGGAACAAGAGAGGACTGAGTAGATGAGATAGAACGAATAAGAACCAAAAGAGTGGAACAAAAGGGCAATGAGCCATTATAAGGGAATGTTGAGACCTTGGAACCCCACGAGAGAAGAAATCGAGGGCTAGTTGAGAACTAAAGAGCTAGATTTTGCACAAAAAGACAATAGAAACCCCAGGATCATACCACGTAAATACCTGGATCAATACGTATTTACAGATTTACACAAAGTCTTTTATGTTATTTTATGCATCTACTACAGGAGTGAATCTTAAGGTTAAAAGATAACCATGCGACGAACCAGATTCGACATCTAGATTGGACTCTAATATAGATCCAACAGTTGCAGCAGGTAAACAACAAATTCACCCACGCAGTTGACTTTTGGCTTGACAGTATTGTAGCAGGCTTTATCATAGAATTTGCAATAGACACAGCAAAATCAAATAGTGCAACTGAGAAAGAGTTCCTATGTGGACCTAGAGGAAGGTACATTCGATCAATGTATGCTTCTATCAAGATATTTCTATATAACAAAGGTGTAATGACAATGGAATCAGACAACTAGACTTCCCTGTGTGCATGGGGGAAGGGGGGAACCAATGACAGAGAGAGGAGGAATTGAAGGATGGTAGGATAAAGAGAAGAAGGAGGAGGAACCCTTGGACCCAATCTAGATGGATGATGACCATCTTCGATGGATCTTGGCATCATCAGGAACGACGTGTAGCAGAGCACACTACCAATATAAGGTGAATACCAAGAAGAGAGCCATATCCAATAGGGAGGGCTTGGAAAGTGATGAGGAAGAGGTAGAGGATATCCAGGATGTGGAGTAGATTAAGGAAATCCTACGCGCCAGGTACGAGTGGAAAAAAATATGCCCAAGAACAGGAGGAGAAGGCAACCATCCCTTTCAGATTAATATCAATGTGGAACCCATAAACCCATGTGCAACCAATACACCAAAGAGAGCACCACCATTTAGAAAACCAAAGTTCAGAGGAAGTCCAACAAAAAGAAGTTAATCTACACAAGGAGCAACAATTGGACAAGCTATTTCATGCAACCTTAGTCAAGTATCTACACCGTCCAGAGGAGAAAGTATCCCAGTATTTGGAATGGCACAACACGATCCTACTATTAGATTACCATAGTTTCAAGGAGAAGCAACAGAAGACCCTAAGAAGCATCTGTTCATTTGCACAAATATCTAGGAAGCAAAGCAGATCACTGATGAAGACACCAAACTCGCATAGCTAGCGATCACGCTAAGAGACTGAGCACTAGACTAGTACATGAGTATAGACACGAACAATGTTCCCAGAATGATAAGGACATTGGCCGACATTAAGAAACTATTGATAAATGAGTTCCAGAAGTCGAGCTCAAAGGATAAATACATGAATGAGATGATTGAAATAAGACAGAAACTAGGAGAATCAGTATGGGATATTGATCAAAGATTCAAGCGATTAAAAGGAAATTTAAAATACCTTATGACCGATATGCAACATCAGCACCTATTTTTCAACTCACTACTCCCACACTTAAAATATCCATTACGAAAATAGAAGTTTCAGATGCAAGCAGAGCCTTTGTAGGTAGCCTTGCAATTGGAAGAGAATCGGTACCAACAGACGGACCCAGCTATCGAAGAACTGAAGGAGGATCTGAAGAACCTAACATTTCAGCTGAAGAAGAATAAGAAAAAGGAGAAACAAGAAGTCGTTTGGTGCACTACCTGCAGAAAGGAAGGACACCATAAGAATGAATGACTAACATTCACATAGTATATGGCGACAGGGATTCCAAACCCACTACCACAGGGAGGATTATGGTGCGAAATATGTAAGAAACTGGGTCACGACCCTTACCACTGCACAATGACATAGAAATACCAAACAGTCCCAAAGAACTCATATTGCACCTTTTGCAAGTCAGTCGGCCATGACGAAAAAGATTGCAGAACTATGGAGCTAATGCGGGAAAGAACATTAGATGCATATAGGGTACAGGCATAAATGATGACTAGGCAAGCAGTACCATAGTTCACTCAAGCTCCAGCCCCATACAACACCATGCAACAGAAGTATAATACTGTGCCATAGTCGTACAATAATGCCCAGCCATAGTACAACCCAACACATGCCCAGTACAATACCACGTAGTGTAATCAGAGACCATAGTATAACACGCTACGAGGTGATTGCGTAGCTTATAGAGGAGCAGGATGAGCTAGAGGAGGTTTTAGTTGTAGTAGAGGACTAGTCACATGTCACAATTGCCAACAACCAGGACATTATGCATGGGAGTGCCCACTACCACCACCGACTTGTATGTATTGTCATGCATCAGACCATGATATAGAGGAATGTCCGACATTACTTGTAAAGATCTAGGAAAAAAGGAATCAAAATAACCAGAATGTTCAGTGGATTTCAGTCGAAGCAAGGGATGATGGACATAACATCAACATAGTCACTCAAGGAAGAATGAAAACAGGAAATGGCACAGTTCAATAGGAACTAGTGCAGAACCAATGGGTAAAGAAGAACAATGACACCAAGAAGAATTTTGACGTGCATAAGGAGAAGGAGATATTTACAGAAGCCCGACAAGAATTCCAGAAGGAGAACATTGCATCGACTACACAACAGAGCAAGGAAGCTTTGGAATATGATATTTTTCCATCACTGGACCATACCAATAGAATACAACCAAAGGAACAAGCAAGTACTATCAAAGAATTTTTTCAATCATGCATAAAAATGTTAAGTGATCCTTCATTTATCAAAATATTGCAAAACATCCTAGAAAAATGTAGCGGCGAGACGGAACATAAGCCAGAATTGAAAACTGTCAACCACCTACATACAAGAAGAAGAAAAAGTAGGGAATTTAGAATAAATGCTAACATTGGTGATTTCAATATGGGAGATGTTATACTGGATCTAGGATCCGAAGTGAATGTACTACTCAAAGCTACATGGCAATGCATGGGAGAACCTACACTGGGATACCCAACTATTCACTTAAATCTAGAAAATCAACATAGAGTCCTATCCATAGGTATATTGAAAGGAGTGACAGTAGATCTAGACGATGTGCGCACTAAGGTAGACTTTGAAGTCATCGAAATAGTAGACGACACAACACCTTACCCGACGCTACTTGGTCTAGATTGGGCATTCAACAACCAGGCCATAATTAACTTAAAAACCAGAAAAATGACATTTGAGTTGGGGAAACACAGAGTCATAGACCCACTCCATCAAAAGGCGAGAGGTTCGTAGAACCCACTTGTCTGGATTTAGAAGAGATCAGCCAGTTGTACAGAACAATTGCGTGCGATGTAGACTATATAAACCCAACTGCAGACAGGGTACTCAGTTGGCAGAGCATTACTTCATGTACAACAGACTCAGACACCAGGTTAGAAAACCGTCAGGAAAGACTACACGAAGTATCCATGAGAAGGTGTGCCAGAATAGACCGCACAATAAGGTGGATTGGCACAAAAATCAGAGAACCACCCAGCTTTCATGGGATAAATGATTTGGAAACTTTCTTGACACAATATGAAAATGAAGTATGAGAAAATCAGAGATTGCTAGAATTGGATTTAGCACTAAAGGATACAATCGCAAGATGGTGGGGTGCACACAAAGAGACTATCACAGATTGGTACCAATGTAAGCGATTACTACGCATAAGGTTTGGTGCATAATAGATAGGAAACAAACAACATAAATACAACAGACTAGGCACACCAGTAGAACACTTGGAGGCGTGTAAAACACTGTGGAAAATGACGCCACCGAAGGAATGGTCTCACCACTTCATTCATACTCTAGAGGGCATACCAACGAATTGGTATACGGACCAGGAAATGCGTAAAGGAACCAAGACACGGGCGACACTCCAACATAACTTTACAGTCACTTTCTCATTCGAGCATGAGAACCCCAACATAGACGCGGCCCTGAAATGAATTAGAGACATCATATTCATTGAAGAACTAGAAGTAGAAGCTATTATAGAGCTACAACAACGAAATAAGCAGATAGTCAAGGATCTATTGTCATGCTACCACGTATAGGAGGAAGCACCAGATGCAGCTGATCTGCGCGATATTTAGATCGAAGAAGTCGAAGGCGAGAAAGATGTGGAAGGACCACCCTTAGATTCAGAGGTCATCTCTGCGCCAATCAAGATAAAGAAGGTTAACATAGGGACAATCGAGCAAAGCAAAATGGTCAGTGTTGGAGATTACTGGGACGAACAAACACTAGAAAGTATGACAAATTTGTTGTGCGAATACAACGACCTTTTTCCCACAACCTTTATAGAGATGAAATCCATAGCCGGAGAATTAGGAGAAATGAAGATACCACTCAGACCTGATGCGAGACCCACTAAACAATGACCATATAGATTGAACCCCATATAAAAAAAAAAAGTTAAAGATGAGGTCGACAGGATGCTCTAGGCCTGCATCATCGAACCAGTTGAAGAATCAGAATGGATAAGCCTGATGGTAGTACAGGACAAGAAGCAAGGAAGAGGGATCAGGATATGTGTCGACTTGAGGAAGTCAAACGATGCATGCCTACGCGACCCATTCCCCACACCGTTCACCGACGAAGTACTCGAGAACGTAGGAGGTCACAAAACCTACTCATTCACCGATGGATTCTCAGGATATCATCAGATTAAGATAACACAAGAGGATAGACACAAGACCACATTCGTGACAGAATAGGGATCTTATCAATATACAGTCATGTCGTTTAGACTGAAGAATGCACCTACAATATTTTCTAGAGTGGTCATCGCAGCATTTAAGGAATTCATCCATCAATTACTTGAAGTATACCTGGATGATTGGACAGTGTGTAGCTTACTAAAAAACCATGTGAAAGTTTTACAACTGATGTTAGGACAATGCAGACAGTGCCAAATATCACTGAATATCAAGAAATGCATATTTGGAACACCATTTGGGATACTATTGGGACACATAGTATGCAAACAGGTTTTTTTAGTGGATCCAGACAAAATCGCAGTCATTGTTAACCTACCAGCACCAAAAATAGTCTGCCAACTAAGAGGAACACTAGGACATACATGATATTACAGGAAATCCATCAAAGGATACGTCCAGATTACAACACCAATGGAAAAATTGTTAAAGAAGGATACAAAATATCAATGGAACTATGAGTGCCAACACGATCTGGATACCCTAAAGGAAAAGATGGTCACCGCACCAATATTGGTATTTCTAGATTGGGAGAAGACATTCCACGTACATGTATATGTATCAACGATAGAACTTGGAGCTATCTTGGCACAACCAGGAGCAAGAGACTTGGATCACCCAATAACATTCACAAGAAGAAAATTATCAGATTCAGAACAAAATTATAACATGAAAGAAAGAGAAGGCCTAGCTATGGTTTATGCACTACAGAAATAAAGACATTACCTATTAGGAAAACACTTTAAAATATTTACAGATCACTCAAGCCTGAAATACCTAGTCAACAAGCTAGTGTTGGGGGGGAGAATCTGTCGATGGTTATTGCTATTGCAAGAATTCGACTTTGAGGTAATAGTTAAACCAGGAAAACTGAATGCAGGACCTGACCACCTATCAAGGGTCACAAATGGAGAGGAACCAATGAATTTAGAAGAAACCTTTCCAGATGCACATCCATTCTCAATACAGATTGTTGACGATTACTTCGTAGAGATCATCTAGTACTTGAGCATAGGTACTACACCACAAGAATATACCACTGTGTAGAAGAACAACCTGGTAGTCCGTGCAACTGACTATCAGTTGATCACATGACATCTATACAATATGGGCGCAAACAACATCTTACGAAGATACATACTAGACCATGAATGACCAAGAATTTTAGTAGAATCCCACAAAGGAATAACAGGAGGGCATTATGCAGGAAAAGCTACTGCACAGGATTATGGTGGCCAACAATCCACAGAGACTTGAAAGAATATTGTCAGCAATGTGATGTCTACCAAAGGGTAGGCAAACCCAATATAAGGGACACGATGCCACTACGACTGCAAGTGACACTTCAGGCATTCGACAAATGGGCGATAGACTTCGTGGGACCTATTAACCCACCAGCCAAAAGAACAGGGGTGAGATATATTATCACCCTGAAAGAATACCTAATGAGATGGGAAGAATCCGCACCAATAAAAGATTGCAGCGTAGAGATAGCTGCACACTTTTTGTTTGAACATCTAATTACTAGATTTGGGTGCCCAAGAATTTTGATGAGCGACCAAGGAAGTCACTTCATAAACAACACCATCTGAGTGATGCCCGAAGATTTTGAAGTTCATCACCAAAAAATGACACCATATCATCCACAGGAAAATGGCATGGTAGAAGGCTTCAAAAAAATTCTAGAGAACACCTTGACAAAGATATGTAACGTCAATAGGGACGAATGGGACCTCAAGGTACCAGCAGTGTTATGGGCGTATAGAACCACATGCAAAAAGATGACAGGCCACACACCATTCAAACTAGTCTATGGTCAAGAAGCAGTAGTGCCGTTAGAATTTTAATACCCAGTCTACGTGTAGCAGCTATC
This sequence comes from Picea engelmannii, assembly GCA_009831015.1. Lineage (NCBI taxonomy): Eukaryota > Viridiplantae > Streptophyta > Pinopsida > Pinales > Pinaceae > Picea > Picea engelmannii. The sequence goes on along the minus strand of ML824065.1, from coordinate 51,262 downwards.
ACACACATGATAGAACGAGGCACAGTACAAGAAAGACTGAATCAGTTACTATTAATGGAGGAGGACGAAATCTTGGCAGGATTCAACCAACAAGTACAGAAAGAAAGAGACAAATCTTGGCATGACCTCCACATCAAGAGGAAGACATTCAAGGAAGAGATCTAGTATTTCTCTACGACGATAAATCGTTACAACACCCAGGAAAGATCAGAATGCATTGGCTAGGACCATATGAGGTAAAATATGTTACGGATGAAGGAGCTGTATAATTAAGAGATCTAGTAGGTGCAGACCTTAGAGGAATGATCAATGGGAGACGGCTGAAGCTATACAAGGACAGTCGACCACCAACCGCGTAGTAAAAAACAAAGGGAAATGATAACAACCATATCAAAAAATGACACAAGCGGGAGAAAAAAAGTCAACAAAAGCAGGCTGATAGGACAACAAGAAGAAGAATTAAAGCAAGGCAAGGATAGATGGGATGTCACATTAAAATTTCCAACTGAGATGGCACAGAAAGCATAATGGGCAAGTACGAAACCATCGCGGATGCATTGAACCCACATTTATGGTGCATTAATCGCATGATGGAGGAAGCATCCTCGAAAAGATTCATGACGAGCCCATACAACACATGAGCACAGAAGAAGTTAGTCTATTCATGAAAGGAGAACAGAAAAAGAGAAACAACAACGAGAACGAACAAAGTGAAACCACATAGCTCACCAAAGCCATTCAAACTTAGAAAATGGTCGACAAACACCATTATGGTACCACCGAAGCTCGCAGAACCAGGCTAGACAACCAGATCAACTAGGGTTCAGACTAGGTCATGAGGACCACTGGAAGAAAATGAACAACAACCACTAGATATCGTCGATATTGAAAAAATCCCATCGCCAGAGGAAATACCAGTAGAGTCCACACCCATACTAGAGGATATTCCACAACCACATACAAAGGCCATGGAATAGGATACACCAGTAGTGGTGCATGAGCCCCAGAACAAAGAAGAAGAAACCCAATAGGAAATACCACTGGAACATACTGAAGCAACCATGGAAGTGAATGAAACATCACAACATATGGGAGTAGAGGAGAAGCCAGACAAGACGCAAGCGCTCGGCTTAGGTCACCCAGCTGAGGAGACCGTTGGAAATACCTACGCGTGGCCAGACTGGATGACAGGAGTACAACCAAGAGTTGTTGGAACTTCGAGCCAACCAACACAACAAGAGGACTGAGTTCAGATACCAAGCTCACCTCGAAAGAAACTGGTTACAAAGATTGTACTACCATGCATACCAGAGGGAGTACAGATGGACCCACAAGTATTAGGTCACATCAGGAAGCTCAAGTATTCTGACCATGATGTAGTAGACGAAACCAAATATCCAGAGATTGCACCACAGGTCTTCATGCAGAAAGTAGTTGTGAACCAACTCAGAGAAACCATCACTCAACCACACCAGTGGGCAGCTGGACTAGACAGAACAAGAATTCTAGGATTGTTGAATATACCACACTTTGGTAGAGGCCAATATGCATCGGCATGCATCAAGAAATTGTTAGCAATTACGCATGGAGGGGATGTATAGTTGGACAAGCCCATCCCCATAACTGTAGAACTTATCACGCAGATAATAGGCTTAACCACCGGGGGTATGGATCCTGTGCTAATTTTGGACGATAAGTCCAAGGAAAAATCATTGGCATAAGAGATGAAGAAGAAATATGGCACCGACAAGGGAATAAGAGGTATTATAATCAAACGGATCAAAAATGTTGTGACGCAACTGGGCATGAAGATCTTAGCCTACAAAATTATAAGAAAATGCCACAAAGATGAAGTACTGGTAGGAGTCATTGTTATTGCAGCTCAGTGCGCAGAAGGCACCTCTCTAAGTTGGGCACCATACCTATCCAACTTGTTCCAAGTAGACTGCAAAGACGTGCAGGAAGAAGGTACATAATTTCATTACTCATGGATGATCACTCTCATAGCTTTAATGGGATGGCGAGAGCCATAATACGCCATCATTTGTACCACACCACAGCCAGGAGGAGGAAGATATCACATCCTGAGATCTGCCCCACTAGCCAAGCATAAGAAGGGGAATGGAATCGTATTCGAAGCTTACCTATGGGAGATACAGGAAGCCATCAACTGAGCATGGAGAATAACACTGGAGGATGTTGCATGATATGGGGGCATCACCAATTTCTGGGCTAGGTGACAAGCCGTGTGGATAAAGCCAAGGCAGAATCTGGATAAACAGTGGCTACAGATGTGCTACTACGTCACCGAGGGAGATATCGACATGGTCATCAACAAATGGCCTGATGAATGGAGGAATCCAACCATACCCAGAGAAGTACCAGGACAAACAACAAAAKGAGGGGCTKCGTAGGCAGAAACACARCCTCCACAAATCCTAGTACCCAAGAAACGTAGATGGGCCAAAYCAAGTCGACTCAAGAAGACGACAGATCAGAGTAGCTAGGGATGCAGAAGGGGAGGATAGAAACCTCCCAGAAGACCCATGGATAGAGGAAACCGGCTGAGGGAGCATAGGAAACTGCATCAGACCCCATCGCATAGGAACCAGGGGGAACTAAGAGACTAACGGTACATGACACAAGTGCATGCAATAAAATGAAGGCACAATGACCACCAATGGAATACACAATCATGGAGGATGATGGAGAGATGATTGCTACGATGGTCCAAGACTGCCTCGCAGAGGATTTCGATCATGATGTGCACCACAGGGATAAACTATAGAAGGAACTGATAGAAATGGGACAACTCCTTAAAAAATTCAAGGAAGCACAAATCATGAGTAGCAGTAGGGGCATCAAGCCATCAACCACACAGATCACAGAAAGGGTGAAGGTAGAAGAACACGACCCAGTTCTTCCAATGCCACATGCAAATGCCACGGTCTACATAAATCCTAGCATGTTACGAATGGGTGAAATTGTGGGACAAACACCACTGAATGATTTTGATCATATCCAATTGGTCTTGACATGGATGCCATCGAGAGAATTATACAAACTACTGGTTAGCGTCGACCAAGAAATGCAATCGCGAGCACATAAACACTTAGTCGAGCTACAACAAGCAACAAAGAAGCGAGAAGCGCTGGAAATAGTTTGTGCACAGGCCAAATATGAAACTGAGGAGAAAGAATGTAGAAACAAGCTAGAACGCAAAGTGGAAATAATTTTGGGGAAACTTCCAACTACTACGCAAGGAAATGAAATCCCATCTATAGAGAATATCGACCAGATTGTGCAGGAAATTGATTAGTATCAAAAGGAGATCGAGACTCTCCACGAACAAATTAGACCGACAACTCCACCAACAATGAAGGAGCAAAGGAAGAAGGAAGTAGCAATACAACTGTAGGAGCTAGAAGAACAGGTCAGAACAACAACCGACTTGCTAGTTAAAGCAGCGCAACTTTGGACAAGGATGGAAGAGGATCCATAGGTACAACACTGGGACAAGGAGGAGGAGAGGATCAATGCAACAATCCAAGAAATCAAGTAGTGACAGAATACCATACCAATTCCAGAACGGGTCAAGGGAACGCAAGAGTTGAAGAAGATACAGACATAACTTATCACCTCGCAAACATAGAAATAGGAGCGTCAGGCTCAAATAGAACCATTGCAGGAACGGACAGTGGAAGTACTTCTGCAGGAAAAAGAATCCAGAAACCAAACAACACAGACTCTGCTAGAATGCGCAAGATTTATGAGCAAAGAAGTGGAAACTCAAATAGTCGACACCATCAAGGAGAAAATTGTGTAGGCACTGACAAAAGAAACAGAGTTGCAGGAATAGTTCCATACGATCACCAATGAGATCGAGGAAGCACAGAGAAATTAGGTGACTTGGGACAAGTCACATGTCAGTGTTGGGGGCCTATTGGCACCAGGCCGAAGGGGAAAGAAGAACGATCGTGGGAAAGAAAGCGTGCAGAAAAGTGAAGTAACAACTGGCAAAAGAACAACACGCGCACATGCAAGAAAACATGCACAAAGCAAAACAACAACTAGAGGAGGAACATCACGTTTATGGGAGAAATACCTAATGTAAGAAGGGTTAGGGTTTTGGTTATATTCTGTAAAAGGATGAAGAGCCCGAAAAGTAGAAATATAGATACAAAAGTATCATATAGGGTTTGTTGCTAGTAGTTGTTAGTAGTTATTTTAATGTTCTAGTTGTATGAACCGATTTTGTAAGTTGTTGAGAAAAGAAGATACGAGGGAAGGTAGATCTGAGGATTAGACCACAGGTTGTGGATCCTGGTGTGACCTAGTTCACCTCACATAGATCTTACCCAGTTTTGTGAAGAATTGCAAGCGTGTGGCGCCAGGAATGCAGAACTTCCATAATAAAAGAGCCAAGAGCCAAATATTTGTGGACATAGCCCAGGAGGGGGTGAACCATGGTAATACTCGTGTAATATCTTAAATTTATGCATGTCTCTTCTTTCTTTTAGTAATTAATGGTTAAGCTTGATGAATAGTTAGCACATGGTTATGAATCTGTTTATACTCTGTTGGAATTAAACTATGAAATATGTGTATGCAACTTCAAGGGATAAGTAGTTTACCTTACAGCTCATGGTACATGGATTTAATCAAGAAACCCCTATCCCCTACTCCTTCCTAGGCTATAAAAACTTGAGTTTTACAGCCACCCATTTAAAGCTATCTCGGGTGAGACTGCACAGTGCCTTTTGGGTGCTATGTTGCCTTTTGGATTACCAGGAGGGTCGATGGTTTTAGAGGCTTTGTTGGAACCTCGAATGACATGAACCCTAGGTCAATAACTCAGAAAACCCAAGAAGGGGAATAGTAAACCAACATTCACTCTTGCAAAAGGCCCAAAGATAGGCACTAAGACGTTGCCATATGGTCCCCCATGCGACCAATACCCCCGCTCTAAGGGGCATTATTCGCGCTAACTATTTGACAAAATGCCTAATTTTCCAGGATGCACACATGTGATGGGTTTTAGGCCTAGGAACACTGTGACAACCAAGTTGGTCATTCACAGGTTCATTTTGGTGAGCAGGTACAATAAGCTTGAAGGGGAAAACTTCCAGGAGGTGTAACTTCTTCATTTTTTGGCCAAACCAGGTGCCAAAAAATATCATGTGGGGGTTTTTGGACGTTTTGAATCCATTGGAGCCATCTATTTTTTATTCTGAGCACTGTAAGATCATTTTTTAAGCATAATTAAAATGATCCAAGGGAAGCTGGACCAGGAGATGTAGCCCAAGAGAGGGGTGAACTCCTTTATCATTTGTTGTGTTATGTGTTCATTATTGATGGTTTTTATAAGTCTGATATTCTACTCCTATTTAAGTAAAACTCATTGAACTTATGTGTTACTAACTTGATCCAATTACCCAAACACATACCATTTATACACTTTCAATTTAAAGAGACAAGTCTTTGTCATTTGAAAGATCTATTGGAAACAAATTCATTCCATTTCCAGATCAATTGGAATCAGAGCATAGGTTTTTGAAGGCTTGATTGTTTGCGAGTTGGTTTTGTTCTTATTATTCTTACAAGGTTGAAGCTCACAAGAGGAGAAGGTCAACTTGTAGAGCCAAATTCTCAACTATCAAGAATGAGAACAATAAAATCACCTCAAGCTTCAAGGAGATATTCACCAAGTATGTCTAATGAAGAGAGTCGTGGAACTCTTCCTTCAGAGGAGGAAAATTTCAAAAAATATTTCTATGATATGACTGAGATGGTCAAAGTTTTGTTTGAAGAAATAAATGCAAGATTGCAAGGAGAAAGCTCCAACCCTCCAAAGGGAAATGGAGACAGTGGTGAAAAAACTCCAAAGGGAAATGGAGGGAATTGTGATTCTCCACCTCCACCTCCATCTTCCACCTCTTCCACCATTTCACAACCACCTCCAAATTCTCCAAAATAACATGGTAAAACTCTTCCACAAACTCCTTTGCTTAATATTGATATTAAGTTTGAATTGCCTAGGTACAATGGAGAGGTAAATTTTGAGAAATTGGATCACTAGATTCGTCGGATTGACGTGTATTGTAGGATACAAAGAATCACAGATGGTGAAACTAAGATTCAAATTTATTCTTTAATATTGGACAGTGTAGCACTCATTTGGTGGGAAGACAAAACTCAAGAGGACATGAATAAACATGGTAAATTTTTATCCTCTTGGAATGATTTTATTGTTGCAATTAAAAGGAAATTTTATCCATTACATGCAGAAAGCTATTATGGATTGGAAAAAATTTATGCAAGCTAAAGGGAAGGATGTGCAAAGCTTCACTCAAGAATTTAGGATAAGGGCTTTAGTTTTGGTTATAGATTTGTCTTCTCAAGAAACTTTACTCAAATACATTGGAGGTTTGCATAGCTACTTGATGCATACAATACTTATGTTTAACCCTTCAAATCTAGATGAATTTTGTGTACATGAAACTCATTTAGAGGAAAGAGGAAGGAATGAACATCAAGAGGGCAGAAATAAGTCTTTTCATAATCGAGACGAGGGAAAGAGGAAGCTTGAAGGAAATGGAAAGAAAAATGCTTCAATCAAGAAAGAGAGAGAAAAACTCTCATGTAAACATTGTTCAAAGGATGGCCATGATGAAGACCATTGTTGGAAACTTCATCCTGAAAATACACCCAAAAAGTTCAACAACAAAGAGAAACCAAACATTGCTGCAAATGTACAACAAGATTTAGGATCTGATTCGAAAGATGAAAAAAAAATCACAACATGGGTATACAAGGTAAGAATTCTATTGCTAGCACTAGTTCTTCAAATTCTTCCATCAATGAAACTCAACATGAAAAAGAAAGGATAGAGCTTTTTCACCTAGGGGTAATTTTCAAACATACCAAGATACATACTCTTTTTGACACGGGATCACAAGAAAACCTTATTTCTGAAGACATTGTCAAGAAACTAGATTTGGAAACTACTCCTCATCCTAAACCATACTCTTTAGGTTGGATATGTGACAATACCAAATTGCATGTGGCAAGAAGGTGCAAACTTAGATTTTCCATCACTGTAAAGTATATAGATGAGGTAGAGCTTGATGTTATTCCTTTGGATATTTGTGGTATTGTGTTTGGAAGCCCATACTTATTTGAGGAGATCCATTTTTCACTGTCATGAGAACAAGTATCATTTGTTTAAAAATGGAGTTGAGTACATTGTTAGAGCACATCCAAATAAGATGAATTTGTCACTTACAAATGCCTGACAAATGAAGAGACTAGTCAATGCTATTAACAACCTTGTACTTTTGATGATTAAACCCAAAGACAATGATGAAGAAGAAGTTTTCAAATGATGTGATGCAAAGTTACAATCTTATTTATATGACATTGTTAACGAAAATGTTGAGATGTTTCATGAACCAAGGGGATTGCCTCCTAAAAGGGGTATCCAACAAGAGACTCTATTGCAACAAGGAGGTCTTCTTCCAAACATTGACATGTGCAAGATGACAAACATAGAGAATGTTGAAATCAAAAAACAAGCCCAAGATTTTCTTGAAAAAGGGGTCATTAAACCAAGCGCTTTGCCATGCAAGTCACCAATTGGTTTGGTACCAAAGAAAGATTGCGTATGGCATATGTGGGTAGATTTTAGAGTCTTGAACAAGACTATAGATATGTTTGTTGAAGGAGACACATGGAAGAAATTTTTGAGAGCAAAGCAAGCTCCATTGCATGCCTTGACAAGCTATGTTTTTCCACTTGGTGATAAGGTATAAAAAATACTTTTATGACAAAGTTGTTGATATGCTTACTAGGCCTATTGTTAGTTCTTTAGTTATTTTCAAGCATAGTCCTATCATGCGTAAGAGATATTTGGAATAGTATGCTTTAGATGCTGATGGAAAAAATGTTTATGCAACTTTGTGTCGTGCTAACCAAGTTGAGGAATTGCATTCATATGTGCATGGTAAACTTTTGTATCTTGGAAAGCTATGTTTTTCACAGGGTGAAAGAGTCATTATGATAAGAGAAGAACATTCTTCTCTTGTTGTTGGCCATTTTGGTGTGGGCAAGATGGTGGCTAGTTTGCAAAGAAATCATCCTAAGTTTTGGGATGAGCATCTACACTACTTTCGACATTGTTGTAACCAGGCCAAGAAGTTCATTGAACAAGTTCAGTTTGTGCATCAAATCATTCAAGAACAGTTGGGAAAAAGCCAAGCCAAGTACAAGACAAGGAATGACAAGTTTTGTATTGGTATCAAAGGCATCAATCCAAGCAAGGCCAAGTGGATTGAGGTTGGAAAGGTGAGGGAATTGTACCCTCATCTTTAGATAGACTAAAGGTAGACTTTTGGAGGTCCAAAATCTTCCCAATGGGGAGGTGTGATCCAGGGGATCAAATTTTTATCAAAAATCAAAGTGCTTCAAAATAGACATGTGCGTCGACCTCGTTGTCACCAACCCAATGCAAATTGAACAGGCTCAAATGCATGTCGTATGAGCAATATATCACGTTCTGTTCATTTTTCCAAACAAGGAAAATTTTGTTATTATATAGTCCGTACAATCTTGACGTGGTAGCTGTCCGTACAGTCTGTATGACCATACAGGTGATGTGGTAGAGTGTTGAGTTGGCATGGGATGATGTGCCAAGGTTATACAAGTTCGATGGAAGACATGTGGGTGAATTAGGTTGTGACAAGTGTCATAGTTGTTGACCAATGTTATGGTGCCATGTTGTCGAGTCGTGGGCTAACACGTGGCACCCCTCCAATTTGCAATGGGTAAAATTTTATGACTGCACAGGAGTTGAACTCGCGACCTCTGACGGGGTTAAAGCTTTGGTAGGGCTGGGCTACCAGCCTGCCCATGGTGTTACTTAGTACTACTGATTTGAATTAAATATTTCAATTGAAATGCTAGTTCGGTTGGCGGATAAAAGGGTCGGGGCTAGGCCCCAACCCTTGACGCATACACTATACCATGTAACTGTGTCATATGTCCACAACTTTAACCATTCAAACGAACCTTTCTATGGTATGTAGTCCCCGGTCTACCGCAAAAACCATATGACCCTTTCCATTCAAACCTTGGCACATAGATAGTTGTAATGTTTAGCCTCCGATCTACCCCAATGCATCCACCATGTGACCATTTCATATGATTGCTTGCGCACAAAAAATGGTGGGATGGAGTTAAACACCGGTCACATGCAATTTACCATATGACCTTACCACAATGTGTAGAGTTAACACAACCAACAAACCAACGGGCAAGTGGCCATGCGTCAGGGCAAGTGTTAACAAAACTTTCACTCTTGAAAATGGGCGTGAGATAGGCACTGGGACATGGCCATATGGCTCCCCATGCGATCAACATCCCCGCTCTAAGGGGTACTATTCATGCTAACTGTTTGACAGAATGCCCGATTTTACAGGATGTGCACCTGTGCTAGGTTTTAGGCCCAAGAACACTGCGAGATCCAGGTTGATCATTCAAAAGTGCATTTTGGCGAGCAGGGACAACAAGCTTGAAGGGAAAAGCTTCTAGGAGGTGTAAATTCTTCATTTTTTGGCCAAACCAGGTGCCGAAAAATCCCATCTAAGGGTTTTTGGAGGTTTTGAAGCCATTTGAGCCATCTATTTTGTATTTTGAGCACTGTAAGAGAAATTTTTAAGCATGATGAAAATGATCCAAGGGAATCTAGACCAAGAGATGTAGCCTAAGAGAGGGGTGGACTACTTTATCATTTGTTGTGTTATGTGTTCATTATTGATGGTTTTTATTTGTCTGATATGCTTTTCCTGTTTAAGTAAAAATCATTGAAATTATGTGCTAGTAACTTGATCCAATTACGCAAACACATACCATTTATACACTTGCAATTTAAAAAGATAAGTCTTCTTCATTTTAAAGATATATTGGAAACACATTCATTCCATTTTCAGATCAGTTAACCTTGACTCTTGAAAAATTTAATGATTTAAATATGTTTTTTAGGTCAAAGAATGTGGTTTTTTGAGTCCATATATTTTGGGTAGCATGTGGTATTGTGTCCATGGATTGCATGTAATGAAGCCTATAAAAGGCTTGGTGAACTCCATTGTAAATGGGCCTGGAGGTAAGCGGTGAAGGCTTACTTGGTCGGCTTGGCCAAATTTGGTCAAGGGAATGCTCGTGTTAAGGTGGAGCACTGAGACTCCAGTGTAAAGTCCATGGAGGTGAGCGGAAAAGGTTCACTTGGGTTGGTTTGGCTAAATTTGGTCAATTTTTTTCAAATGCAAATTTCTAAGTGTAGTAGTGTCTCCTAGTTAGAAAGGTGGGTTTATAGAAAGGACGATGTGTTGGCCTGTCAATAAAGTGTTTGAGAATATATTATGAAGGTAGGTTCATATCTATCGAAGTTGGAAAGTATTGCAGGGAAGCTTGGATCGAATAGGCATGTTCAGTAATGCTAAGTTGCAACAATAGTTGTGGACAAAAGCATTTGTTCTATCTGGTAACTCGATCACCATCGGCTGCAAAAGAATGGAAGATTCTCGAAGAGGTATGAACAGGTCATCTGGTGATTACTCAAATGTGAAATTATTTTGTTTTGATGCTTACATTTTAATCAACATTCTATGTAAGACTCGGATCAAACATGTAGATCTTTGATATATTGATGATGTTAAGGGATGCAGAATGTGGGATACTACTTCCCACAAAATCATCATGGACAAAGATGTAGTGTTTGATGAATATAATTTTATAAAATCAAACATAGTAAAAGATGAAAGGTTCAAAGCATGACTGGTAGCAAAAGGGTATTTGGAAGGTATTGATTTCCATGAAAGTTTCTCACCAATTGTTAAAAACTTGTTTCTATTCATGTTGTGTTAGCACTAGTTGTGTTACTTGATCTTGAGTTAGTACAATGAGATGTTAAAAGTGTTTTACATGGAGTTTTTTGGAAAAGGGGATGTTTATGGAACAACCAGAAAGGTTAGTTCAGAATCACAATAGAAGATTTGTTTGCAAACTCAGGAATCATTGTATGGCCTAAAGCATGCCAGGAAAATGGTACAAGATATTTGATTCCTTCATGGTGAGACAAATTTTACAAGTTAGTATAACCATTGTGTTTATGGTATATTTATTATGTTGGCATTAAATGTTATGCTTGTAGCAAGCACAAGTATGTTCGAGATCAACATGTTGGCTCAATTGGTTAGGACGTTTGTTATGAAGGATTTGGGAACAAAAAAATAAATCTTGGGCATGAAAATACATAGAGACAAGAAATATGGTAAGCTTGGTTATCACACTAGAACTATGTGGTGAAGAGACTCGGGAAATTCGGTATGAATAATGTGAAACCGATAAAATCCATTTGGCTTTCCATTGTAACTTTTCTTCATGTTTATATCCTAATTGATGAAGAAGAAAATGGTTATATGTCTCGAGTATTATATGCTATTAGGAAGTTTAATGATTGACATGAGAAATGGTCAGCATTTCACATGCAGTTGGTATTGTCAGTAGACACATGGAAAAACCAGGTGAAGAGCATGGAAATGGGTGCTTCAAACACAGAAGCACAAGTATCACCTACAATTGTTGCAGTGATTTAGTCTGTGGTTATGATTCATGAGGTTTGGACAAGTACATGATTAGGTGTTCTGTGGTGGTCAAAACATTGTGCATTTGAATAAAATTCTAGCGTATCAAAATAGGATAAGTGCATTAGTTTATTAGACATGTTACTGATGGAGGTAGAATAGTCCACACTGGAATGAATCTTGCAAACATGTTCATGTAAAGGTATTGTTAGAGAAGTTTTGGAGCTATGATGGTGTTTGAATTCTCTTAGCTTGCAGAAAAGGTGATGAATTAATTCGGGCATGGGCATGATATATCAGTTAACTTATTGTCAAGGTGGAAATTGTTGGAAAAGTTCCAACTAATATCCCATTGGGTTGCATGCACTAAATTTATATTGTGCATCCATGCACACTACAATGAACATGTTGTCTAAGTGTGTGATCTATTTATGATCAGTGTGTGTAACTATGGGATAGAGGTTATATATACTAGCATACCCATAGAGGTGCAAGTGCACTATGTGAGTAAGATGTGCATGTGTTGGCTATTGTAATTTTCCCTTGACTAATAAAAAAATCACTGTATTAGATTGTGAGATTGTTGTTCTTGGTTGATTGCTTGTTTTACTTCTGCTCCCTAACATTTCATGAGGTTAATTAGACATGCAGTGACTCAAAATAATAATTATGTGTCGTGAAGACAAAACAAAGATTCACCAATATCATGCATAGAAGTGTTGGGTTTGTAAGCAAAACTCATCTACTTACTCATCTACTTATCAACGTGTCCAAATTTGACCCCTCAAGTACCCTAGTAAAAACTTGTCAGATCTAGTAACATGGTTACGCAGAAAGGCGTACACCTATTGACAATGGGCACAATTAATGATCTTTTAACCTTATTTAACCTTAAACCCTAATC
>ML824064.1:0-58461 GCA_009831015.1 Picea engelmannii | reverse complement strand
TTCAATTCGAGATTGAATTGGCAAGGGGATCCCTAGGCCTAAAAACTTGAAAGGTTGGTATCCTATAGCAAACAACCACGATTTTGGAATTATATGTCTTCATACTATAATGCTTCTCACCATATTCCCAATTCCTTTCGTTGGGCGCAAATCAGGCTCTGGATAAGCGATTGTATGGCCCTAAGAAGGTCACGAGAAAATGTTGGTTCGAGGGCCAGTCTAGGGAAAATTTTAAATTAAAACCTAAAGTCTGAATTGGAAATAAGAATTGATAGTTTTTTAAAGTATTGCATGGCTATATCTAAAATGGGTCTCCTTTTGTTCTATGAAAATTGTCTCTGGAGGCATCCTTCCGACACTTGGATCTAGGCCAAAACCAGGGTCCCCGACACTCCTAAAAAGTATCACTAAAAATATAGGTTGAATTTCTAAGTGTGTTTGTTGTGGCTGGTTTCTACATTCCGTTTCGATCATCTGGACTATTTATGGGTGAAAATATACCTTTGGACGAGGAATATATGCAATTAGTTTGTCCAATGACCAAGGGGGAAAAATTAAAATTTTACTATATAGTTATTTGAAAAATGTAATTTTGATTTTTAGATAACACACACACATATAACAAAAATAAATAAAATTAAATTAAAAACATAATTAAAAACTATATATAGAAAATCATATATATATTTTTATAACATAGACTCCTCGGTGGCGAATGGAGGGGTAGTGGTGGGATAGTTCCCTACCTCTTTCCTTTGCAAATTGCAATGTTCGAGCAATTGTGATGGCACAAAGGAGGAAGATGGGAAGTGGGTTGTGAAACCCACCACTACGAGCTGAGCAAAGGTAGGGAATAAGTGGCGGGAGGGTGTGATCCATGTGCAGAGGAGTGGGAGGCCCATTGCGAGGGACGAAAATTGGGAAGATTTACATGCACGTGGGTTGGAAGGGGGCGGGGGACACCCCATGTTTTAATTTTTGTTTGTATTTTGGGTTTTAAACTATAGAAATGAGGGGGAAGGTTGTGGATTCAACCCCCTCTGCTTGCAATTTTCCCTTTTTTGGTTTGATTTCTAAGTGGAGAAGGGGGGGAAATGGGAGGTCAGGGGTTCAAACCCCCTCCCCCTCATTTGCACCTACAAGCCTGCAATTATATATCCCATGAGTTTTTGATAGAGGGCTTGGGTCTTGGGCCAGGTGCCCAAGAGGGGTTCAAATCCCCTCCCTCTTGCATTTTTGCCCAAAAAACTACCTAAGCAACAATAAAAACTCAACCATTTATGAACTAGAAATTAAGGTATTTGAGAAAACAACTAAAACATGGAAACCAACACGCAAAATATGAACCAACAAATAACACTCAAACTCGACCATAAGCAATTCAAACCAACACACACTTAAGAGAATCCATCATACTCTAAACTCAAACAACATCCCTGAGCAACTAAAATCAATTGCTTAAAGAGGAAATGTGCATGGGGTACCTACTCTATGTGGTTTAATGGAATTTGTACAACCTTTAAGCTTTGAATCCCTTTCTAACAAAGTTTGAACAATCACTTAACCCCCGAATCAAAGCTGGAACCAATTCATCGTCCCCCAACCTATGAACAAAGAAAATGGAAGAGTAAGGGGAAGGGAAAGAGTTTTGTACTTTCTCATTTATTTTTATTTTTATTTTCCCGTTTTCTCAATTTTGCATGAAAGGGGGTGGGTGGCATGCCCATGTGCTCCTCCATTTTTATTTTTATTTCTTTTTTTATTATTTTTCTTGAAATATGTGCAAAGTCAACCCTTTGACTTTGACTTTGACCAAAGGAGACTGAGAATGAAGATGTATGAGATGGAGTTAGAATGCGGCGTGTGACACACTATTGGAAAGGTCTCAATGATCTGTTGATAATATGCAATCAACACACTAATATCGTGCCACCTAGGCCCTCAATTTTGGACAGGAAGATATGCTCTATAAACCTTGATTTGCTAGTGGGGCCCACAAAATTACCAAACTTCCGAAAGATGCCATGTCACCATACGATATCCAATAAGGGAAAAATAAGTATTGACGGAAAGGTATCTCTAAGGTGAGGTTGTTAATTTTTTCTTTCACTAACCTAAACCTCTATCATGCAGGCTAGTTAGACCATCTTGCCTCAACCAGTTCATAGATTTCTGACAGCTCTAACTGGGTCATACAATGTCAAAATTAGGAAAATGAGGCATCGTTGGAAAGGTCTCTAAGTCCACTACAACATGGAATTTCTTATTTTTTGATTTTTATCCTATCCATAGAAATTTTTAAACCTTGAACCATTGTCACCAAAATGGCCTCTGAAACTAGTCCTAAAATTGTGAAAGCTCATTCTCAACAACTAGGGGTTGAAACTTGGCATGTGCTATACAATTATAAATTAATCAAATTGAACTACGTCACCCCTAGGACTATTTTTTTCTTTTGATTCAAATTTCATAATATAAATTGATAAGGAAGTTACATCTGTAACACCTCATTTTCCCCAATATGTAAATATATGTATAAATGTCGCCATGAGTTATGGCTAGTATGTTTAATGTCTTGGACCATGATGAACAATTAAAATGATAAAATTCATTTTGATGATAATGAAATGAAATTGCTGATGGGTGGAGCACTTACACAGAGATGATGCCATGATAGGGAAATGGTGAGGAAATTTCCCTGCCAATTTAATATTCAAGAAAACCTAGATTGCCCATTTTCCCTAGAATTTTAGTTAATGAAGGAAGTTGGTAGTTGAACTGCCAACTTCTGACAATTATGAGAACAAATGGGAGATTGTACCAAAACTACCTTGCCTCAGAAGCATGGGAAAAAAAGTACCCATATGGAGACTTTTGAGCTGACCCCAAATTTGGGGGAGAATTGACCCACGAAATGGGCAGAATGAAAATATGGGTGAAGAGAACATTCCAAAAATGCCTATGGTTTATAGAAAAACAGAGGGGAGTCAAGTTCTATGTGTTATGAGTTAAAAATAGCGAGAAAGAGTCTCTAAACCAAGCTGATAAACGAGGCTGCAAATTTTGGGTGTTGAGTTGTGCAAGCCAACTATTGTGACTCCTTGAGTCAAGAACATGATCCTTTGCTTGGTGGAATTGGACATAAATCTTGCTAATTTCTATCGATGAAGGAGAGTGACCTTCATATTTATACCTCTGGTATTGACTGAGATTTTTCTCTCGTGGCATCATCTTCTGGCTAGGGGGGTGGCCAACTACAAGGATAGACAAAATATAATGGTACCTATGGTTGGGTGGAAAGAGGCTCACCCATCAACAATTTCCAATCTATCTTAAATTCTCAGATAAGTGTTTCAATGTTTGTATATTCCATGATAAGTTCCTTGATGCTATGGAATTTATGTTTTGGTTTTATGAAGAATTTGATATTCTGTTCAAGTAGTGAAATTGTTGCTCCATGTGCTTGGTTGATTGTAAAATTTGAAGTGAGTCACGAAAAATATATTATGTTGTTTTCCCTCTAATTGTCTCTATTTTTAAAGGTTGTTATACGTAATTATTTGTAACTCTGACTAAGAACGGGGTGATGGTTGGGAATTTTCAACCCATTTGTATGAATAAATCTCATGTGTTAGTAGTGAAGACTAAGTTGTTAAAGTCTTCACGGAGCATCTGAAGATAAGAAATAATTTCTATTAAATAAATGTTGCTCCCTATAATACTGAATTTATAGATCAGTTCTGGGAGGTGACATGTCCCTTGTTAATGGTCAAT
Organism: Picea engelmannii; assembly: GCA_009831015.1. NCBI lineage: Eukaryota > Viridiplantae > Streptophyta > Pinopsida > Pinales > Pinaceae > Picea > Picea engelmannii. Next base: position 54,687 of record ML824064.1, on the reverse strand, counting down.
CCTTAAGACCTTCTTGGAAGGCTTACTTGAATGCTAAATAATATGTGGAAGCATGGATAAAATCCCTTAACTTTAAGCCAATGTGATAAGCTCAGTAAGGGGGAGTCATGGCCACTATTAGCTCCAGGTGTGCCCATGATGTCTCATACGCGACACTCAAGGTAAGCCAAGGTTTCGAATCAACGACTTCACATAATAGAGTGCCTTGATAGTACACTTCATCACCGACTACCCTACACCCTAGGGGATTCTTAAATACGTTTGAATATTAAGAGGAGGAGTCTTATATTTTAAACCATGTAATTATTTTATGTGAACGTGAGTGGAGAAGCTCAAAATTTTATTTTTCTGGGCAAAGAAAGAATTTTGCTAAATTACCAGTCATATGAATTCGGACTGTACAGAGGTTAACTCTGTAATCCTTGGAAAATTTCTAGTAGTATATTTATTTTTATTATTTTCAATACTTGGGAATATTTTCCTTTCTCTCAACATTTTAATAATGTTAAACCCCACGAGAGTTATCGGGCACCAAGAGATAGAGAAGGAAAGGTGCACGTGATAGAAATATACCCAAGGGCCGATATAAACTAGCATTATTAAACCCCACCAAGTTATCGAACACCATGAGATAGAGAAGGGAAGGTGCATGTGATATACTTGGGGGGCGATATAAAATAGCATTTTTAAACCCCATCGGGTTATTGGGCACCAGGAGATGGAGAAGGGAAGGTACATGTGATAGTAATATACCCGGGGGCCGATATAAAATAATATTATTAAACCCCACCAGGTTATCGAGCACCGAGAGATCGAGAAGGGAAGGTGCATGTGATAGTGATATGCTGGGGGGTGATATAAAATAATATTATTAAACCCCACCAAGTTATTGGGTACCAAGAGATGGAGAAGGGAATATGCCCGTGGTAAGTGATATACCTGAGGGTTGGTGAAAACATTATAAACCAATTTAATAAACCCCCGATGTATTATAATATAAAATATTAATATTAATACTCCCATTGGAGCATCAAAGCTCAGGGAATGGTAAAAAGGGCATGTTTGGTAGGTAATACACCCACTGGTCAGTTAAATAAATTATAAACAATAAACCCTACCGGGATGTTGGGACCCCGAAAAGAAAAAGGGAAAGTAAACTCTCAATATTTACCAGGCTAGTGAAATAGATTAAGAAAAGATGTCTAATACATGGGATATTAAATTAATGTGGATCAATTAATAATAATTTGGATTAAATAAATAAAATCCTAAGGCATGAGATTTTAATGTAATGTTGTTTAATTAACTTAATAAAATTGTAAGGTGTGTAAGGTGTTGCACCCTGGTCCGATGACACGTAACCCTGCCACATTGCATACTTTCCATGTATGCTGACACGTAGCCACCTCGTATGATGCCATGTCACCTGCCACGTAGTAGTGTAGGAGCTTGTTATTCTTAGTAAAATCATTAAAGGGCCATAATTTTGGATCCAAAGTCTGTGATCGAGGCACATTTTGATATCATTGGAAATATCTTGACGAGCAAAAGACGATGGTGCTCACAAAAAGAGGTTTCAATATGGATAAGGATAAAAAAAATTTTGATACCCCACCCCTTTAAGAGAACCTAAGGGGCGAGTAGTTTACAGAGTGGTATCAGAGCTGAGTTTCAAACACTAGGCCTAGATGGGCCAGAGAACAATCACAATACTGGTATATCGAGGCTAAATATGAGCATGTTGGAAAGAGTTTTATGCCATAAAAATGTTTGTTTATTATCTGCACAAGTTCCTTGAGAAGGAAGACTGCATACATTGATTTCGTTTTGAAATTTCTTGCAACAGAAAATTTGCATGCTAATATGCAACAAAAGAATTATGTTGTTGCCTTGGTAAGAATGGTAGCTACTCTTACAAGAGTGGGAATATGCTGATAGACATTCATAGTAAGACCTAAATGTGAATGACATAAATGGCAGAATTCAGTTATAGGGTGGCATGAGCCCAGAGAATGGATGAGTTGAGTTGTTTTATTTAAGTATAATGTTGTATATCCACTTGGATAGACATAGCCTCTTGCAATCATGATGGTTGTTTATATAAGGGCTAAGACCCTTATGGAAGAAAAAAAACTCCTTGTGGTTAAAGGAATAGAGTATGGATTGATAGAATCCTTGGCAGTGATAATTGTTGCTTAAATAAAAGACTAAACACTGTATGTATAACTCCTCGTGATTAGAGCACTGATGGAAAAATTGTATGGTCAGTATGAATTACTTATGATGATTGAAACTTGTGGCAGGGATAATCTATTTAAGCCAAGGGAAAATGATACCTTTGGACTATTGCTAGTACTCATAGAAGAGGTAAAATTATATGGCATGTGAGCAAGTTTATGAGCTCATGGATATAACAAGAAAATGTATATGCCTATTGACCTGTGTGCTTGTTTATGCATGAAAATGCAAGATATGGATATGATTTAATGCATATGGTAATGATTGAGCATGTCTTTAACATGCACATAAACTTATTGCAACATGATGGGACATTTTAGTTGATGATGACCTGATATGAGCAGGAATGTTAGCAGTAGGAATAAAATTTCGATGATGCTAATGCTTGTAACCTTAGGAAGATAAGGCAAATGACCAGTAAGAATATTGATCCAAAATCTAATAAAGAGAGTGCTTGGACATTCCTCTGAAGGTTAATGGGCTAGATGACGTCCAGATGTGGATGCTAGACATTAGGGTATGGATTAGTATTAACTCATGTAACAGATGGAGGGAATTAGGAAATGATTCCCTTTATAAAAGGCTGTTGACCAAAAGTGAAATGAGGCATGAAGAGAGACAGAGATTTGGAATTTGAATCATAAAGAGAGACAAAGATTTGGAATTTTATTGCCATAGGTAATACTGTAATTGCCTATTTGTATTTCCCTAATCGTGGAATGATTTTGTAGCAGAAGGGAAAGAGTGGTATATTGTTGGTTGTTGCCATGTAGAGAGGGAAACATAATTATGAATATGCCTGTGAGACTTGTCACGTGATTAACTGTAAGCTCTCATTAGAAAACTTTGATATTAAGATCAAATAAATGATAATGAATGATACAAAAATGTGCAAGTGATGCACATGCATGATATATATATATATATATATATATATATATATATGCTCAAAGGCATGTCATGATTGCTTGAATAAGTGGACTGTGAAGTAATATGTGTACTTACCAGGTTGGAGTAATGCTATGCATGCATGGTTGACCCTACTTTGAGGGGTTTGATTGATTTAGTTAAATGCTAGCTTGAAAGAGGGGGGGGGGGTATGGCACTCCTCGCCAAATGTTGAAATAAAGCAATGAGAAAGAATGATCTTATGTTATTATAAAAGACAATATACTTATGCCTTTAAAGTTTTCATTTGAATGATTGTGAACAATCATGAATAGAACAATTTGTAAAGGAATATAGATGTGAAATCGTAAAATGTGCCCATGGTGGACACACCCATTATGCTGATGCATAAGGTTAAGTGCATGAAAGAACAATGTGAATGCAAGCTGATATCATGCATGTGCTTGTGTGAATGTGTAAACTGGAATGCATAATGAATATATGCATACCTAAAATTCCTTACGTAGAATTTGGTAAGTAACTGAAATGATGAAGTCGATGCTAACTCATGGATTGAGGCCATTTCAGATAGTGATGAATATGCAACAAGGGGATTGCATGTTGAAGAAATCCCATGTGGAGAAATTGTGTAAATACTCTCTCAAGAGAACATAGTCATAACATTAATGATTGTTGGAAAATTAGGTAGTGGGATGCAAGCCTATTTATATAAGAATCATGGATTACATTTAAAATATAATGCATGTGTGAAAGACACGCGAGTGAATGATTAATCATTTTGATTCCATTTATGGTTAAGGTGCACATATGCACTACATTGAAGTTGAATTATGAGTTAATATTAATGTTGTGGTATGTTGTTATATCCAGGAAAGGTCAGGATGAACTTGACTGAAACACTCAAATAATGGAGCAGACAGATCCCAAAAGGGGACAAAATTACAGAAGCAAAGAAGGAGAAAAGTAGGAACACTTTTCTCACTTTAAAACTTTGATTTATTTAACAGAGTGGTATGCCATAAAAGAACAATTGTGAAAGTAGAGAAGAAGAGATTAATTGATATGTTTAAATGAGTAACCTTGGTTAAGCCATGTTATGTGAAGGAAAAGAAGCCTTGGAAATAATTCAGCTGAGCTGAAGGTTCTAAATTGTGCAAAAGAGTTGGAAAAAGGGGAGAATCCCTTAACTCCTTTATTGCTATTTATTGTGTTTCTTTGGGATGATAAAACCAATATGTTGGTTACGAGTGAGTGATTTCAACATGAAAATATAGACAACTATATTACTGTAGAAACAACATAAATCTTAATTGTGTTTGTATCCATAAAACATTGAGGATAATGTGGTAGAATGCATTTAGATATGCTGAGACATATATGAAAATGTTTTTTTGGCTAAACTAAATGCTATGGTACCTGCATTTTGATTTTTCATGATAGTTGATGTAATTTTGAATGTGATGATGCCTACTATGTGAAGGAAAAGATTGGAGTTGTTGGGAAAGTACATCTGCCAATGGTGGCAACCTCAAGTAAAGGATAAATACACGAAGGTTGATGAAGGGACCTTCTGAGTCCCCATGAAGCATTGTTGATGAGGTAATATCAGAGAGAGTGCTGAAAACCATGACATATATAAAAGTTTTCATGTCCATGTGGCATGAGGATTGAAAGGGATTAGGTAAGAATCCCTTCTGAAATGTTTTATATCTTGATAATATGCATACAATTTTTGAATGACTATGGTATGTCATTGATACCCAAGTAGGGTAAGATTCAAGAGAAGAATAACCTGAATGACAGGGGTAAGAACCTCTGGTAGTCAAGGATGATTGATATCCTTGCAAGAAATTCTTGAAGAAACATGTCGTGAATGCATAGATCAATCATGAATGATTGTGAACAAAAGTGCTCATGGGAAACACATTGGTTAAATGCATTGAGGAGATGTATATTGTATGAAAGAGGATAGGTATAGGATTTCCCATTGAGGAAGGAGGGCCTTCCAATATCCCAACAAAATTGTAATAATGGTAAAAAAAGGAATTGGGTGTCCATGAAGGTTGGCACCTTGATTACCAACAAAGAAACAATGCTTGAATGCATTCATATGAAATTTTAATTTCATATAATGTATGTTGATTTGAGGTCATGATCAGCTCAAAGCAGGAAACACGGTCATGCTATAATAATGAATGTCGATAAGTAAGCCATGTGGTGAGGGGTTGGTTGAGTTCTAACATACCATGGAAAAGTACATAACATAAAGTGTGGCATTATGAAAATCAATGCAAAGGTGAATTGTGTGTATATGTGATCATAGATAATTGGCTTAGTAGTAAATTGCATGAGATACTTGACTGCATTTTGGAATAGCTTGGCATGCTGAAAATAATGCATGGGTGAGGAATGATAATTCCTTTTACTTCATATCATAGAATATATATATGGACGTGATATAATTGTTAGTATACACAATTCTTAAAGTTGTTTGTGAGCCATATCAAGTGTGCAATGAAAATGTATGTGCGTGAGGAACTAACAATTTGTTTGGTTGTGTGAAGATTGAAATTGTAGGAAGGACGGTCTTGGATATGGCAACAATATAAGTGCATAAGGAATACCAATGCATGTTAATTGTAAAAGAGACAAATTGTTATGAGAAGGAAGTCTCGTACTTGTGAGATCTGAGTTCCTATATGGAACAAATATGAAAATGGATAAGTGAAATGGAAATCTGTTGTGGGTGGCAGATTTTGAAAGAAATTTTGATTGAAATTGCTTATAGTATCTCACGAATTACTGTATGCATGTGATATAGGTGAGATTATAGATCTATCATGGAGGGACAAATGATTGGCTGCTGAGCTGGAAAAGTATGGAAAAAGGCCACTGTTGTGACATTGAAGACCCTATATTCCATAATTTCCTTGATATAGTTGTATAATGTAGAATGAGTAAGAGGGATGCCTAGGTAGAGTAGGCCTGAGGGACATCTCTACTGTAAGAATCAATGAAGTCTCTAAACTCTTATTGTGGGAGAAATCCTTGGCATGAAATATGAATCACTCGAGGGACTATGCAACAAAGAAGGGGATGCTTGAGCCTTGAAGGTGAGTGACTGCAAGGAAGAGGAGATTTCGATAACTCTTATTATCTCTTGATTAGGGGTATGATCATATTGAAATATGTCAAAGAAAAAAAAATAGTGAGATAAGTAAATGTGAAAACCATATGGATGCAGATAAAGGAAATGCATAGATAGGTATTGTGCTAATATGTACATTTCCTCCTAAAATTTGAACAACAATGGAGATTATGCATTGAATTGGTTTTAATATGCATGTGTTTGATATTTGTTGTAGGCATGTGTTGGAATGTGAGGGGTCTGTAAATTGATCAAACTGTGAGGAAAAGGGAAAACTGTCGAAATGGTTGAAAGATGAAAGCATGGAAGGTGTTACTAAGATGTAAAGAACATCGAGGACGATGTTCCTTTAAGGGGGAGGGGAATGTAACACCCCATTTTCCCCAGTATGTAAATATATTTTTAAATGTTGACATGAGGCATGGATAATATGTTTAATGTCTTGGACCATGATGAACAATTAAAATGATAATATGCATTTTGATGATAATGAAAAGAAATTGTTGATGGGGGGAGCACTTACACGGAGATGATGCCATGAGAGGGAAATGGTGAGGAAACTTCCTTGCCAATTTAATTTTCAAGAAAACCCAGATTTCCCATTTATCCAGAATTTTGGTTAATGATGGAAGTTGGTAGTTGAACTACCAACTTCCCACAATTATGAGAAAGAATGGGGGACTGTACCAGAACTTCCTTGCCTCAAAAGCATGGGCAAAAAAGTACCCATTTGGAGACTTCTGAACTGACCCCGAATTTGGGGGAGAATTGACCCACGCAATGGGAAGAGTAAAAATATGGGTGAAGAGAATGTTCCAAAAATGCCTATGGTTCATAGCAAAAAAAAGGGATTCAAGTTCTCTATGTTAAGAGTTAAAAATATCGAGTAAGAGTCTCTAAACCAAGATGATAAATGGGGCTGCAAATATTTGGTGTTGAGTTGTGCAAGCCAACTGTTGTGACTCCCCGAGTAATTAACATGCCCCCTTGCTTGGTGGAATTGGAGATAAATCTTGCTAATTTATGTTGATGAAGGAGAGTGACCTTCATCTTTATACCCCTGATATTGAGTGAGATTTTTCCCTCATGGTATCATATTTTGGCTATGGGGTGTCCAAATGCAAGGATAGACAAAAGATAGATGTGCCTCTTCCTTCAAAACATGCCAAGTGTCCATCATCACCACCAATCCCTAGCCCTAGGATGACGTCAAGCCCTCAAAAGGTGACGTTTTGGACCTTTCAAGCAAGTCGTTTGGCATGTAGGGGCTGGGTAAGATCCTCCAAGGTGTCCTCTAGGCCTCCAAAGGCATGTGATAATCATCCAGAGTGTGGGCCCTTGGAATCCAACCTGTGGGCTTCAAGCCCCATGGAAGCCTAAGCTAGGCTTGTTCTTCCAAAATTGTTCACTAGCTAGGTCCTTCAAAGACAAATCGATATGCCCTCTAAGGATCTCAAGTTAAATGCATCATGTTGGGTAAATCAAATCAATAAAAGAGCCATCTAAGCATGTACATCCAAACTACCTCACCAAAATAAACAAACGCTCAAAGACCCTATGCAATTTTTCAAGTTTAGGTATGGGAGGGTTGACAAAATGACCTATTGGGTGAATCATACCTCAAGTTTAGGGGTGTTTCCCAAGTGTACCTTTCTCTATGTCATGTGGATTGGGGGAAATTTTTGGGCATGGAGTTCATGACATACAAAGGGTTGTAGTGTCTCATTTATGGGTGCCTTTGTAGAAGGCATGTTGCACCTTCATTTCCCCCCCATCCATGTCATCTCATCCACATGACTTAGAGAAAGGTGCACTCAGGAAACACCCCTAAACTTAAGGTATGATTCACCCAATAGGTCGTTTTGTCAACCCTCCCATACCTAAACTTGGAAAATTGCATAAGGTATTTGAACATTTGTTTATTTTGATGAGGTAGTTTGGATGTACATGCTTAGATGGCTCTTTTATTGATTTGATTTACTCATCATGATTCATTTGAATTGAGATCCTTAGAGGGCATATCCATTTGTCTTTGCAGGACCTAGCTGGTGGACAACTTTGGAAGAACAAGTCTAGCTTGGGCTTCCATGGGGCTTGAAGCCCACAGGTTGGATGCCAAGGGCCCACACTCTAGATGATGATGACATGCCTTTGGAGCCCTAGAGGACACCTTGGAGGATTTTACCCAGCCGCTACATGCCAAACGACTTCCTTGAAAGGGACAAAACGTCACCTTTTGAGGGCTCAATGTCACCCTAGGGCTAGGGTTTGCTGGTGATGATGCACACTTGGCACATTTTGAAGGAAGAGGCCCATGGATCGTGGAAGAAAAGATTTGATTGAAGACCATTGGCGTTTGGAGGCCTAGCATTCCCTTCTCCAACTCAACGACTTGACCAAAAGTGCCAAACGTTGCTCAAGAAGGGGGTGACATCATGTTTTTAGGGTTTCTCTTATGTGTAAAATATGAATTAAATAATATTAATTTTGTAAAGGGGAAAGGTAAGGGTTGTGTTGAGCACTCAACACACCCTAAAAAGCCTATGTCATTTTTTCACTTTTTGGGTACCACTTGATCTTTGCATTGACTGATTCACCTTCATTTTGAGAAATGTTTTGTCTTTGCTTATTATCTTGACTCTCATTAGCAATTCGGGTTTGTTTGAGCTTATGAAACCCCATGAATTAAAAATCCTTAACACTTCAATAAAGAATGAAAAGCCAAAACACTTCACCCGAAGCGCTCAAATTCGACATCGGAAGGAATTCAAAGATGGAAAAGAACCACTTGGGGAACCTAAGTCACCGAGCGCCAATTTCCATCGGTATCAGAAAAAGGAAGTTTTTGTTTCACGACAAGTATTGCAAAAGGATATTGATGATATCTGATCCCCTTCGGCATCAGTGAAAGACGAGGGAAATAGACGTTAACAAAAGAGAAAAAACATCATCGATAGTTGATGCCCGACACGCTTATCGGAATCGGGAAAAAACCTAAAAACATTGCAACAAAATTTCTGACCGCGCTAAAGGTTATTCCCGATCGTCGATCCCCGATACATTTCGACATTAGGACTTTTTCGAGGAAGCTAATCCGAAGAAAAACACGTGATAGGTTTATCACCGATTTCCGACCCTGGACACCTTTTCAGCATCGACAAGTCAAGGTTTGTTTTAGAATGCACAACTTAAGGAAAGTCCCGACTCCAATTAATACACATGAATTAGGTCACCAGTCTTCAATGCCACGTGTCTTTGCCAGATTGGAGAATCGTACGGTCTAGTTTTACCCTAAGTCATTCTTGGTTCCTTGGGTCCAAGTCACACCTCTGAGTCAATTTTTCCATGACAACATTGTATGATGAGATTGATTGTCATTGGAGCTTTTGCAAAGGACATCGACGAAAATGTTCATAGCGGATCCCTGATCCACCCACTGTGAAAGCAACATGATGGGACTTTTAGCGTTAGATACGATTAGATTTTGAGCATTTAAGGGGCTAATTAGTACCAAATCTTGCATTAGTTACTACCTCGTGCACCAATCAAAACGATTGTTTAAAATCACCGGTATACCACATCACCCCCGCGCCTCCACCGTCAACCCACGATGAATTTAAGTTGCAGAGATTCAACGACAGATTTGTTTAAATTTCACTCATCATCCGAATTGAATGGCTGATGCAACACGATAAGTTCTTCCCTAGTTTAAATTCTCTTGAGCTGTTGTAAACAGAATCATTCTGTGCATAAGGAAATTCAGAGCATCTAAAGAAGCAAGACGAGCAATTCGAAAGCTACAAAGATCCCGTGAGTATCAGAATAACCAGGTTTAGCAAGCTTCACAGGTATGTATCCAAGTCTGTAATTTTCGCATGTCTACAAATTATATGTTTCTTATCTAGTTTTTGTTCTTTATGCAGTCTCTGAAGGTTTATTTTGATTGCAGAAACAATGCCTCCAATAAAGCTAACCACTCGACGATCGTCGAGGGCGTTGAAGTTGAAAGAACCAGAGGTAGGCAAAGACTCTTCTCTAGGGACCACAAAGCAATTAGAATACACTCTGAGGCTGGAACCTGTCATTAAGACATCGACGAAGAAGGCTTTTGTTCAGCCTCCATCCTTTGGAGATACAAAGGAAAGCACATGATCCAATATGGAACTCCCACATTGGGGAGAACTATTTAACAGGATCAACTGGGAGGAATACCTGGAATATATACCACACATTGATCCAGATGTTAGAGCGCTCGACGATGAAGTGTTCCCGAACATCCGATGGCTATGCCGACATATGGTGGCAAGTAGAACTCTTGTTTTTCCTTGTATTGAAGTCCTCAAGTGGCTCATCGATCACATAGACACACATAAATGCTTTATCAACTATGACAATGGTGGGTGTGCCAGAGTGTTCTTACCGGTGGAAGTTCAGAAGTATTGCAAGCTTAGAGATCCTAAGGAGTGGTTAAACACAGATTTTGTCGTGAAGTTATATGAGCACCACGACACCAACCGGGTGATGGCCTCATGGTGGAGGGAGGACAAGAAGTACACCAACCAGAGAACTGGTTGGTACAGGATGACCAATTTAAGGGAGTTATACATCTATTTCATTGCTCTCATCTGCCGATTATATGAAGAGAAGGACTGCTCTAGGTTTTCAAAGGCATGTGTTCCCTTGGCTTACACAGTGGCTATCTCCAGGAGTAGTTTCAACTGGGGAGCCATAATTTCTAAACAACTGAGCATCTGTATACAACATGCTCAAACGCCGAAGGAGGGGGAGATACCAGTTTTCTACATGACTTCATATTTGCTTGATGTCATGTGCGTGAGAAACATTTTCGCCGGCATGAATATGAGCTAGCATGTCGTAGAGCTCCTGGTCCACGTTTGCTTCAACGTGCTATGGGAAAACATGTACAAAAAGTCTTACTCCCTCATCTGCGATGAATTCATTGCACAAATTTATTTCATTCTTTTTAAGAAAGAATGCCCGATACTATCGACTGTGGCCAAGAAGATGATATCAAAGGTAGGCCACTCGTACTTGGACGAGCATGAAACCTACATAAGGGTGTTCGGGGCCACCAGAGCGCCACATCTCCTACCATCTCATGTCCCAGTCTGACCTGTAGTAGGAGAAATATGCTACCCAACTATCCTGCAAGGCTACAACGCCACCTTGGTCAAGGACAAGAAGCGATCGTTCATTCCTTATGGTTTCCATGTAGGTTTCTACTTGGTTAAGGACACATCTCAAGCCAAACAAGAAGGGCTGAGCCAGCTCAAGTTCAGGTTCATAACAGGATGATTCCGCAAGCATGATCCAAAGGGTCTGGTCTTGAAACATGCTTCGCAAGTGTCGTCCTACTGGCCATACGCCCACGACAATTTTGAAGATGAAGTCTTCACAGAAAATGCCTAGGATTGGGACGAGGTAGTATAAAGTATGGACGACCCCAAAATGACTAGGTTCATGACCATGAGCCTGGATGAAGAGGCGATGACCATAGAGAAATCGAAACAATAGACCCTGAGATCCAGAGAAGAAATCATAGCGACAGAAGCAACATAGGCTCCCCTGGTAGTTTCGATGCAGGACAGAGGATTCCCTATGACCCATGATGAACGAGAAAGGGGGTTGCTCATGATAGAATAGGCACACAGAGTAATTGATCAACTGCAAGAAGACTGGGACCTCAGAGGAATGACAGGGTCCCCTGCCGACAACCCAGATGAAAGCTGGGTAGATCCAAGTGACCCCGAGCTAATAGAAATTGATGAAATTGCCAGGTTAGATAACCCTGAAATTACAACGCCACAGGCTGGATCCACTGGGGATGTTTCAGCTCAGCCAGAGATAGTAGGAACATCAGGGAGAACAAGTACACCAAACCCTCTCTGCGAATTGATAAAAATCTATGATGATCAAGAAAGTCTGGAGGTGTCCCTGGTGACTCCTGTGCCAATCACAGAGGAAAAGGAGCCCGAGAAGGTATCTTCCCCAGCTCTTGAAGCTCAAATTCGAGGCCTTCCACATAATGAATAAGAGGTCAAAAGTGTCTTAGACACTGAGCTGCCCGATGCACCGTAGACCCAAAAGGACAGTTTGACGGATGAGCCAGGGTCGGGCGAACAAAAAGAAGAAGCTCCTCAACAGGAAATCGACATCTCAACAACCGATTATCAACTACATATTGAGCCTCTCCCCAATGATTCAATTTCAATCGACACTCAACCTCCCTATGAGAAAGAAACAGAGGCCAGACCTTCGGAACACATGGAGGAGGTTCAAGAACCCAGTCTTGAACAAATATACACCATTGGGAGCCTGGGAAATATTCTCACCTCGAGAATATACACCATCAAATCCCGAGCCATGTTGCAACAATTAATTCCCAGAATAGTCAAGTATCGGGCATAGGCAGTAGAGATAAGAGAGATCCTTTTGGCCCCAATGGAACAACATAGATTCCCATATGATAACACATGTGAGGATATCTTCGTCAAGTGGTTGGAGTACGAGAAGAGTCATCCACTCTAGTGAGATCAATGAATGACTATTTGAAGACTGATAGAAGAAAGTGCCATGTCGTGAGTTTGGTTTTACTTAGTTACACTTTAATAGTTATTTTTAGTTAATAATATGTTATAAATAGGAGGATCGACCTGTTAGAAATGGTCGATGGTTGTTGCAAAGACCCTCATTTTGGATTTGTAAAGTACTATTTCAGAGCTGCCTTAATTGAGAAGTCATGTTTAGGACCAGAGACAAGTTTGTGTTTTTCATCAAAAGCGTGTGTGAATGGATCTGAAGAGGAATTATTTCTGATTCTGTCTAATGAATGGATGTTGTAACGAGTAAGAGCTTCTAAATTTGTTGATAATTTATTTGATTCAATGTTTTACAGTTCTTCTCTTTAATGATGAAAACTAAATCGTTGTGTTAGTATGTGATTGATGATTAGAGTTAAGAGAATTATTTTTCTTGCCATCGTTTATTTCATATGTGTTTTCTTCTGATAATCGCACCTCAGTGAATAATTGGAACACCAACAGGTCAATGTATTATTACTAGGCTTGTGGTAGGAATTGTTGTCTGCATGCTAGAGTGAAAGGGTTATCCCAAGCTCAACCTTCTCTAGTAGTTAATCTTTTTCCCACTTTATTACCTAGTTGGTTTATATCGACTTTTTTCTTGTCTCGGTCCCACCTATAAGAGAAAATACAAAAAGAGAATGTCTGAACTGAAGGAGAAGCCTTCACAAGAAAACATAAAGCCCATTGATTAATTGATCGGATCGTAGGATCTGGAGAACAATTACACCATTAAACGCTGCAGAGTTTAATTGGGCCTTGGTGGTGGGTTTGGTTCATGCTGTTGAGTTAAAGGGATTTAGGACCCCTCAATAGAATTTGCGCTAGAAGGAGGGCCTGAAGAATGAATGGCAGACAATATATTTAACATAATATTTCAAACAACTTGTAGATTCAAAACATCCCACATGCATGGCTAGTCATTCCCAAGGCAACCCACACACACTGAGTACTGCTGAAACGAGTAACTCACCCCAGCATGAGGAAGAACATTTTTTCCCTGATATACCTTACGCTCTTCCTCATGATGAATTAAACCAATTTAGAATAATCACAAGAGCTTATGCTAGACAGATTGGTGCATTGCCTTTAGCTCCGTTACTTCCTCGTAGAAAACAAGTAAGCAGACCGATGGTCGACACCCCCGACCAGGTTTTTGTGCACACAATATAAGACCTGATAGATTTCGCCCTTAATGAAATCAAACATCCTCTTAATCTAATCCATGATACACCAGCCGGAAACTTCTCCAAGCCCAAGGATTTTTCATAAGAGGAAGGGTTTATCTCAGAACGCTCAGGTTCGGGATCTGAAGACATGGAAGATAACATTGACCATGGTGAAGAAAGGGGAAACCCACCTAAGAATAATCAACCTTGGTTGGCCAGAGATTCTTTGGCCATCCCTGGACAAGTACATAACCTTCCCTGACATCCAGAGAAGTTTGACTTTGAAACCTCAAGATTGCTTGAAGACCATATCAAGAAATTCATACTAGCTATTAGACTGATGAATGTTCAACATGAAGACATAGTATGCAGGATTTTAACCTACACTTTCGAAACTTCAGCCTCCACATGGTATTTTAACTTACCTGTAGGATCCATAACTAGTTGGATGAAGATTCAAAAGGATTTTCTAGATAAATTTGCAGAAGAAACCACTACAGAAGCTTTGATGGCCGAGTTATTTGCCGCCACCATGAGTTCAAAGGATAAGGTTAAAGACTTCAATCAAATATTCACCACTATCTTAAACAAATTCCAACCTGAAGCTAAACCTACACAGGAGTTGCAAATCGAAGTATACACTATTGCTCTCCCAACTTCGATTTCCATGTTTGTGAAGAGGGATGCTAAACCAACCTTAGCTAAGAATTTTGAAGAAGCCAAAACGATAGAGTTCCAAACGAAAGGATGCAAAAAAGGCCAGGTCTCATTAGTTAAAAAAGAAGTTCAACCTCCTTCAAGGAGAGGACTACTATTGACTAGACCCCCAGGGAAACAAATAGAACAAGGTCTCGAAAAGGGAAGTGGAGACATAGAGGACCTACAACGTATGGTCAAGAAGTTGTCAAACAAAATCATAGACATAAAGAGAAGTGCAGGGGAGGGAAACCAGGGTCACAGTACCTATAAACCTTATTTCAAAAGAAATCCACCATTCAAATCAATTGAACCTCCCCCCAACTAACTTAAACATCGATTTGGGAAACCTAGCATCCGACTCTTTCTGCACTTATCACCAAGAGAATCACTTTGAAAGAGACTGCCCTCAATGGGTGCTTTCCATGAATTTGATGGCCAACTGGTTTGTAGATGAAGTCTCCCTAACC
Source organism: Picea engelmannii (assembly GCA_009831015.1). NCBI lineage: Eukaryota > Viridiplantae > Streptophyta > Pinopsida > Pinales > Pinaceae > Picea > Picea engelmannii. Next base: position 39,455 of record ML824064.1, on the reverse strand, counting down.
GAACAATGAAGCGACTCAGTTATGAATATTTCCGATTAGGAAGAAGTTTCTCCACTAGAAGAAACAACCATGTTGATATGGGACCCCGACCTACCAATGCCTTCCGATGACCTATTTGAGGTTCAAGAACCACCCATAGAAGTCTTGGATGTGAAAAAATGAAGTAGGGGTCAACCTGTCTCAAATGACCTTACTACGACCCCAAATTCAGAAGGAAAACCAACTCCCGATCACTCGAAAGTACCTTTTGCTCCCCGAAGAAACCCTATAAACATCCATACATGAGAATTGTCCAAGCTGGATTAAAACATAATATGCGATTTGAAGAAGTTGAAGGCAAATATATCAGTTATGGACATATGTAGAATCCCTCAACAAAAGGAATTTTTGTTACAAGCATTGAAATCAGTAGAAAATCCCATGACAAGCACTAACCAAGGAGGAAATCTAACTCCTACAGATCTAAGAAATAAACCAACTGTGAACGCCTGCTCTGAAGATAAGAATGGAAAACCTTTTGTCCCACTGTTCCTTTTGACGTTTGAAGTCTTCAACAGAAACCTCCATAATTGTTTGGTTGACTAAGGAGAATCCTCCAATGTTATGCCATTGTCTATTTGCAAAAAATTAAATGCAGTCCCTCTCAATAGCGATAAACATGTTATACAATTAGATAGAACCCAGGTAAAGGTTATGGGAGAGCTCAAAGATGTAATGATCAGAATAGCAACACTCCCTAAATTTGTGCAAGTAATCGACATCATTATAGTATATATCTCATAAGCTTATGGATTGTTATTAAGTCGAGATTGGTCTGAGAAGTTAAATGGATACTTTAGTACAGACTGGGCTCACCTTTGGCTACCATTAAAAGGGTACACGAACATGATCAACATCGATAGGGAAAGTGTTAGGATATTTATACACTTAGGAGTTAGTTAAGATCTACTTGGTGTATTGTGTCGTTAGGTAAAAGTGTCTTTTCTAGTGTGTTTCTTTAGTATGCATTTGTAGTTAGGAAATATGACGGTCACGATATGTTCCCGACATAGAGTGATCCGACGGTTCATACTCTCCTCGACATTAACGGCCATTGATCTGTGGATTAACACCCAATTGGTCCATGATCTCCATTTAAAGAGAATGGAGGGTCATGTTCCGATGATCGATTGTGAGAAACTCTCTTGTAAAATCTCTCTGTAATCTTTTTCTTTGCATTAATAAACTGCTCCAAGTGGTCGCGTTGGCTGGGGCCATGGATTTTTCTCTATAGGGGTTTTACCACATGAAAACATTGGTGTTTTGATCTTTGATCTGGTTACGTGATTTGTTAATGAAGGCGTTCGTCCTCTGTTCGAATACCCGTGTTTTCGAAAATGGTATCAGAGCCTGTTTGAAGACCCACTCCTGTTGTAGATCGAGATTGTGAAGCCGAGTTGGCTTATCTCCATTTTCTGTCATTTCCGTACATTTTTGGCTGAGAGGATTGTTCCATTGCATCCGAAGCATTTGTTTCATTCAGGAAAACTTTTCGTTTCACTCGAAAAGGTTTTCGTTTGCCCAAGATACGACCATTACAGTCAGATCCGGAGGTATAAAGTTTGAATACACATTTTTTAAATTTTTTGCAGAGAAGTATTTTGGTTTTATTTCGGTTTTGTATTTTTTTTTTTTATTTCCGGGTTGCTACTCTTTTATATCTGTGTATGCTCTTTTCCCCATGCCCTGTGCGATCTTGGAAAATCAGAAACAGATAGGAAAAGGTGCATCTTCCAGGTAAGCTAACCAAGATCTAACCCTTGTTGTCATCGAGAATTGAAATTTTTTTTCTTGTGTGAAAAGAGTTTTTTTTAGCACGCTCTCCAAGGCTGTCTTCAACAAAAACAACAACAACAATCCTCTTTCTGAACATTACAATATGTTTTGCTAGACCATTTGGTTAAAAGTTGCCTTATTAAGTAAGAGGTCTTGAGTTCAAGTCTCTCTTTTGTTACTTTTTTCTAAAAAGTTCATGCTAAAATTGTAAAGTGTATTTCACTTCAAGTATAAAAGTGAATCACTATAAGTATCTTTAATATTTTATTTTAGAGTTATTTATTTTGCATGCAGATTTTCTTTGTAAAAGTGAGCCCTACTTCTCTTTATAAAAGTGGGTCACTTCATAAAGCAACTTACACTACCACGTGGTCCTTTGGTTACCGTTTATGGCTTTTTAAAAAAGGGCATAACTCTCACATCTGAAGTCCGTTTTTAGTGTCGTTTTTTTTAAAACCACATAACTTTTCGAGCTATTTCCATTCGGATCATCAGTTTTAGTTTTTAAATCTGTATTATCTGCATATTTAATATGGCTTCTACAAGTAATCTCTTACTTACCAGCACCAACTACTTCCAATGGAAATCCCATATGGAGGATTTATTAAGAAATAAAGGCTTGTACTGGATTACCTTGGGAAATGAAACAACACCCACTGATGCTGATAAGAAAGACAAATGGGATAGTAGGAATGACGAAGCACGTGGATTAATCGGAATGTCCATCTCTCTTGATTTAAGATTCCACCTTCAATCAATTGATAAGCCTAAAGAAGCTTGGGAAAAGATTGAATCTGTGTTTGGTAAACACAATATTATTTGAGCACAACAGTTAGAAAATCAAGTACTAACTTTAAGTCCAAGTGAGTTTTCTTGCATTGAAGACTATCTATCTAAGTTTAAAACACTCAGAACTTTATGTGAAGAATGTAAGATAAAGATAGATGAAGATCATTGCATCTATCTTATTATTTCTAAGCTAGGTAGTGCATATTTTGTGTTTGTATCTACCTTTTATGCCATGCAAGAGGCTCTAGGGACAACTTATCAAAAACCCAGTCTTGAGAAATTTTGTTATGCTTTGATTAGAGAGCAAGATAAGCTTGTACAACTTGGAGTGATCAACATTGTGGGTACCTCCAACAAAGCCTTAGTTGTCCATCAGAAAGATAAACCCAAGAATCCAAAGAAGGAACATCCTCACCACAACAATAAGCAATATAAGGGTCCCAAACCCACTCAGACAACTTTTGCTCCTAATGGAGACAAAGGAGCAAAATACAAAAATAAGAATACTAACAAACATTGCAACTTTTGTGATAAATATGGTCATGATGAGTCCAAATGTTTCAAGAAGATGGTAGCTTTAGAAGCAGCGATGAAGAAGCACAACATCGGTATTGATTCTACTTCTTCTTCTTGTTCTCATGGACATACACTTTCTGCTTCCGGTTTCTCCTTCAATACAAATTCTACTTCTACTTCTACTTTTGATGAGTGGCTTATTGATTCTGGAGCATCCTATCATATGGCTAAGGATAGCGCCATATTTTCTACTCTAAATGAATGTAGCACCAAGCAAATATTTGTTGGTGATGATAGATCTCTTAGTGTTGAAGGATCTGGAATAGTTCAAGTAGAAAATGGTCATTTCAATGATGTATTCTGTGTTCCAAGTATTTCTTGTAACCTTCTATGAGTATATCAAATCACTCATTCAGGTGAAGGTAAAACCGTAGAGTTTTCACCTCACCAAGTTGTAATCAAGGATCTAAAAGATCCTAAGCATGTTCTTGCAACTGGAATTGCTGATGATATTACCAGGTTGTACAAATTTGACAACTTTGGGTCATCATCTTTTTCATTAGTTTTTGTTGCTCATAACAATGACTTGATCAAACTTTGGCATGAGCGGTTTGGCCATATAAACTATCGCTCATTACAACAACTATGTAAGCAACATATGATGAGTGGTCTTCCTTTTGTTTCATGTAGAGATGGTGTTTGTGCCTATTGTGTTCTCGACAAACATCATCGGGACAGTTTTGACAAACGTGCCTCTTAGCACGCCTCGGGTCCTTTGCATCTTGTTCACAGTGATTTGTGTGGTCCACTTTCTTCTCCTTATTTTTCTGGGTGCAAGTATTTCTTAAGTTTCATTGATGACTTTTCCAGACGTACTTGGGTTTACTTCTTAAAACTTAAGAGCAAAGCTTTTGACAAGTTTTTGGTCTACAAGGCCCTTGTAGAAAAGAAATCTGGACATCAAATTCAAAGGTTAAGAATAGATAATGGAGGCAAATATGTGAACAATAATTTTACAAGATACTGCACTACACAGGAAATCCAAATGCAACACACTGTTCCATATACACCACAACAAAATGGTGTTGCTGAGAGAAAGAACCGCACATTAAAAGAAATGGCTAATTATATGATCCAATCTAAAGGATTAAGTCTAAAGTATTGGGTGGAAGCCATCAACTGTGAAAATTACATAGTAAATCGCACTCCACAAAGTCTCTTAAAAATATAACACTGGAAGAAGCTTGGACTAAAATTAAACTAGATTGAAGTCACTTCCGTGTATTTGGCAGTATAACATGGGCTCACATTCCTGATGAGAAAAGGAAAGCCTTGCAACCTAAAAGTGAGAAGTGTATATTTGTTGGTTATTTTGAAGATGTCAAAGGTTACAGACTTCTTCAATCACATTGTAATGAAATTATTATTAGAAGAGATGTTAAATTTGATGAAAATCTCTTGGCCTGCCAGCCTAATTCAGTGTTTGTGCCTTCTTTGGCCTTAGAGCCTAATTTGCCGGTTGTGCCTTCTTCGGCCTGTGAGCCATCTTCGATGTTTGTGCCTTCTTCTGATATGGTTTCTTCTTCATATGATGACAGTGAGGATGAAATTCCACCTCCGCATGCTCACCCTCCTCCAGATGAGTCCTTTGAACCTGAACCAGCACCAGCTCCACCACTTCCTAGATGGGTTCGTTCAACACGAGAAGCAGCTGGTGATCTTGTCGGTGATCCTTCAGATCAACGTCAGACATGTTCACAATTCTAGCGAGCCTCTTCTCTTTTGGCTCAAGTTTCAGAAACTCATGATCTAGAGACATTTGCAAAAGCTTCAGGTCATCTAGATTGGGATACAACAATGAATGAAGAGTATCATTCTTTAATGGATAACAATACTTGGGATCTTGTAACTCTTCCAAAAGGAAGAAAACTTGTTAGATGCAAATGGGTCTACATAACTAAGTATGTATCARACGAAAGTGTTGAAAGACACAAGGCTCGGTTAGTTKCCAAAGGATTTTCCCAAGTTGAAGGAATTGACTATAATGAAACCTTTTCCCCTGTAGCCAAAATGAATTCCATCCGCCTTGTTCTTTCCCTTGCTGCCTCACATAAATGRGAGGTCCATCAGATGGATGTTAAATCCTCCTTCTTGCATGGATATTTGCAAGAATAAATCTACATGGAACAACCTCATGGCTATGTCYAGAATGACTCTAKCCTTGTTTGTCGCCTCAAGAAATCTCTTTATGGTCTCAAGCAAGCTCCCCGAGCTTGGTATGCCAAAATGTAAAACTTTCTTATTGCCACTGGATTCTCTAGATGCCATTCTAATCCTAATGTCTATACCAAGAAAGTAGGAAGCCATCTCATAATTCTTGTCCTTTATGTTGATGTCCTTATCCTTACTGGTAGTGACTCAAAACTTTTAAACCATGTGAGAACCAGCCTTAAGAAGAAATTTGAAATGACAGACTTAGGCTTTTTGCACTATTTCCTTGGCCTCCAAGTTTTGCAAACCAATGAAAGAATTTTTCTTTCCTAGTCTAAGTATGCTTGTGACCTTCTTCCTCGCTTTCACATGGACAATTGTAAACCAACCCCTTCTCCCTTCTAGTCTAGAGTCAAGCTTATTGCCACCTGTACTTCTCCTGAAGTTGATGCCACCCTATATCATCAGTTAGTTGGTAGCCTCTTATACTTGAATCATACCCGTCTAGATCTTTCCTTTGCTGTTGGTCTTGTTTCCTGGTATATGCAAACACCCCATGAAAGCCATTGAAAAGCAAATAAAAGGATACTTCGCTATGTCCATGGTACAGTTCAGTTCAGGATACATTACAGTTCAGGGGGGGGGGACTCCTTTATTGGTTGGTTTCACTGATTCAAATTGGGCTGACAACCCTGATGATCGAAATTCTATTGCAGGTTATGTTTTCAACTTTGTTTCAGGACCTGTCACTTGGGCTTGTAAGAAACAACAGGCTATTTCACTTTCTTTAGCAGAAGCAGCGTATCGAGAAATGGTAAATGTAAGTTAGGAATCCCTGTGGCTTCGACAGATCCTTTCAGAGTTTGGATTCTATCACCAACATCCGACCAACCTTTGGTGTGACAATCAGAGTGCCATCAAGCTTGCCAAAGACCCAGTTCAACATCAGTGTAGCAAACACATCGAGCTACACATGCACTTCATTAGAAATCTCATTCATGATCAAGTTATTGAAGTGCTTTTTTTCCCTACAAAAGATCAAGTTGCAGACATTTTCACAAAGTCTCTTACATATGCGAAGTTTTCCAAACTTCGATCTATGTTAGGAGTTCAGGAAGTTGTCATTAAAGGGGGATAGGCTCTAATGCCTCCTTCCTTCTCCTATTGTGTCACGATTGTAAATCCTTCAATCCTATCCCAAGTTGTTCTTAAGGGGGGATGTTAGGATATTTAGACACTTAGGAGTTAGTTAAGATCTACTTGGTCTATTGTGTCGTCAAGTAAAAGTGTGTTTTCTAGTGTGTTTCTTTAGTATGCATTTGTAGTTAGGAAATCCAACGGTCACAATATGTTCCCGACATAGAGTGATCCGACGCTTCATACTCTCCTCGATCTTAACGACCATTGATCTGTGGCTTAACATCCCATTGGTCCATGATATCTATTTAAAGAGCATGGAGAGTCATTTGTCGATGATCGATTGTGAGAAACTCTCTTGTAAAATCTCTCTGTAATCTTTTTCTTTGCATTAATAAACTGCTCTAAGTGGCCACGTTGGCTGGTTCTGTGGATGTTTCCCCGTAGGGGTTTTACTACGTGAAAACATCGGTGTGTTGATCTTTGATCTGGTTATGTGAGTGGTTACTGAAGGTGTTCGTCCTCTGTTGGAATACTTGTGTTGTCGAACATAAATATATCTAAAACACACTGTCACTAACTTAGAAACACTCAATGAACCCTCATCGAAAGATTTCCCTGTGCTAGGCAATTATTCATGTGATTCTGATTTCTGGAATTTCTCCCTCCTCTCATCTGATGTCCCTCTTACTCAAAACCCTGAAATGATTTTTCAAGAGAAATTGCCGACGAAGGTATAGGAAAACCTCTTCTGTCAAACAACATGAGAGGAGGAAAGTAACAAGAAAGAGGAAACTGATAGGTGTTGCCCACAAGTTTGAACCTTATACTTTTATGGATCTAAATCATAAGAAGGGTTAGGGGCAGGGTGCATCCTCATTGATCCAAAAGGTAAACGACATTTTCTGTCCTGTAGACTAGAGTTCGAATGCACAAACAATACCTTTGAGTATGAAGCTCTATTACAAGGGCTAAAGAAAGCCATGGACTTAAACGTTAAAGAATTGAAGGTTTTTGGATATTCTGAAATCATCGTTAGACAAGTAAGGAACACTATACATTGCAACTCCCCACAACTGAGGAATTACCAAGAGGAAGTGCACAGACTAATAGAGCATTTTGAAGCCTTCAACATTACAACAATCCCCAGAACAAAGAACATTCTTGCTGATTCTCTGCCCACAACTGCCTCAAGGTTATCACCTCTAGAAGATTATGAAGCCTCCTGGTTCACTATGGAGCTACTCTACAAACCTTCGGTGCTCAGCAATATTTCTAATTGGGAGGTCTTTGAAGGAGATGGACATATCATAAAATTTTTGACCAATCAAGATAATTCTAAGGACTTGGCTATTGATGATGAAGTATTCCAGGAACAATCAGGAGAAACTGATCCTCAGACATATCAACCGATTGACAAATCAAGGTCTCACACGATACCGAAGGGAATACCAATTTAGAGAACCTTTTTGACCTAAGGGAGAGATTTAAAGGGTCAAAAAATGCGAAGACAGGTAGTTCTTGTCTCATGAACGAAACTATAAATTTAGGAACCTCAAAAAACCCCAAGAGTATAAATATCGGCAAGAAAATATCTAGAGAGGAAAGGAAGGCCTATCGCAAACTTTTCAGACAATATAAAGATGTCTTTGAATGGTCCTACCGAGATCTGAAAACTTATGATACTCGTATCATTCAACACACTATCCTGTTAAAGCCGAAAGTGAAACCCTTCCAACAAAAGCTCCGGAAGTACCATCCATCCCTGGAATCTCTCATGTGTTAGGAGTTAAAGAAACTGCTAGATGCCAAGATTATTTTTCAAGTTAGACACTCTGCATGGGTAGAAAATTTGGTCCCTGTAAGGAAAAAGTCTAGGGAGATCCTCCTGTGCGTAGATTTCAGAAACCTCAACAGAGCTTAAGAAAAGGACAACTACCCAGTCCCACAAATGGAGAATCTCTTGCAGACTGTGTCTAGATCTGATATTTTCTCATTGCTAGACGGTTTCTCAGGTTACAACCAGGTTCTAGTTTCAGAAGAAGACTGCTTGAAAACTACCTTCCAAACCAAGTGGGGAACCTTCGCTTATAAACATATTACCTTTGGGTTAATCAATGCAGGGGAAACCTTCCAAAGGGGCATGGACATAGATTTTCGGGGACTAATAAACACGTGTGTAGTAGTCTACTTAGACGATGTGACTGTGTATTCAAAGAACAGAGAAGATCACATCCAACAGTTAACCCAGATTTTCAAAAGATGTAGGAAATACAATATATCTTTAAATCCTAAGAAAACTATCTTTGGAGTTGAGGAAGGGAAGTTGTTAGGGCATATTATATCCCAAGCAGGAATTCACATAGACCCAGAACGAGTTAAGGCTATAACTCAGCTTCCATTACCCCACAACAAGAAGGAGATGCAATCGTTTTTTGGGAAAATCAACTTTGTGAGGAAGTTCACTCCCGATTTCGCTGAAATTATCAAACCCTTACAAAAAATGATTCGTAAAGATGCTGAATTTAAGTGGGATGATGAACAAAAGAAGGCTTTCAATAATATTAAGACTGCAATATCTCAAGCCCCAATGTTGCGAAGTCTCGATTTCAGTAAAGATTTCTTCCTCTATACTTTCGCCTCTGACCAATTGTTAGCTGCAGTATTAAATCATAAGGATGATGACAACAATGAGGCCCCAATATAATTAATTAGCACTAATATCCAAGGGGCCGAACTAAATTACCCTGCTATAGATAAGAAGGCTTATGTGGTATACAAGGTAGTGAAACACTTTAGATCTTACATCCTTAAGAATCATACTAAAGTCATAGTGCCTCACCTTGCAGTCTGATCCTTATTGTCTCAACATGAGATGGGGGAAAGAAGAGGAAATTGGATGGCAGTGGTCCAAGAATTTGATCTAGATATAAAACCTGCTAAACTGGTTAAGGGACAAGGGTTATGCAAAATCGCAGCTGAAGTCCAGGACCAAGTAAATGACGACCCTGGATGGGAGAATGAATTGGCATTATGGTGTGGCAAAGCTTCATAAATCTCCCCAGGGAAAGAGTCTTGGTATGAGAAACTAACTTATCTTATGCATCATGGGACTTGCCCAGAAAACCTAAACCCTAGGGAAAGGAGAGCCCTCAGGTTAAAATCTGCACAATATCGCCTCATAAATTCAATGCTCTTCCGTGTTAATTATGATGGGGTACTTTTAAGATGTCTTGAACGCGAAAATGTAGACAAAGTTCTGAAGGAGCTCCATGATGGCCCTGCAGGTGGACATTTTGCAGGAAACACCATTTCTCATAAATTACCGAGAGCTGGCTATTATTGTCCTACTCTGTTTAGGGATGCTCACACATACACTAGAAACTGTAAGACTTGTCAAATAAGCGCGGGGAGGGAGAAGAGAGTAGCTGTCCCACTCCAACCAGTGGTCGTTTCCAGGCCATTCGAGAAATGGGGGTTAGATATCATAGGACATATTACATCGAGTTCTTCAAAACAACATAGATATATACTAACCCCGACAGATTATTTCATGAAATGGGCAGAGACCATCCCTCTGACTCATGTAAACGAGAAGGTGGTGATCGAATTCATAGAACAAGAACTGATCACAAGGTTCGATGTACCTTCTGTCCTTGTTTTTGATAATGCAACTTACTTTTCTTCCACCTTATTAACAGAGTTTCCTCTAGACAAAGGAATCATAATTAGATACTCTGCAAACTATTATTCATAGGAAACAGAGTGGCAGAATGAACTAATAAGAACCTAGTGAGGATATTAAAGAAAATAGTTGCAGTTAACCAGAGAAATTGGCATATTTCACTTCATAATGCCTTATGGGCCGATAGAGTTACACCCAAGGGACCTATAGGGAATTCCCCATTTTTTCTGGTATATGGACAAGAACCCATTCTCCCGAACGGGCTATATCTTCCATCTTTTCAACTCGCTCAGGATTCGAGAGGACAACCCTCATCAGTCATACGACAAAGAATTGATACTCTCCTCATGCTAGAAGAAGAAAGGGAGAAAAAACAATCAAAGTTCATAGCTCATAAATAGATAGTGAAAAGGTGGTTTCACAAGCATAAGGCTAAAGAGAAGAATTTTGAAGTAGGAGACTTAGTCCAGAAATGGGACAGAGAAAATGAGCCGAAAGGAAAACATTCTAAGTTTCAGAATCTATGGCTCGAACCTTTCCAGGTGGCCGAGATGATTAGGGTAGGCACATATTGATTGCAGAATCTAAGGGGGGAACCTGACGCCCTCCCGGTGAATGGCCAATCCCTAAAACAATATTTCCATTAAAAAAAAAAAATTACGTTTTGTGTGTGTATTTTCATAATGTTTGGTTTTAGCTAGGTCGATTGCAGAATGCATTTTTATTTTTTATTTCTTGCTATAGTACTTTTGTGCTTTTGAAGATTGTGTTTAGCAAGACTGTGGTTGATATCAATTCATGCGATATGGCGAACTCTGTTCCTAACTCATCGCTCACACACAACATAAGAAACATTGGGGAACCTGCGGTTGTTTCGAGGGGATCTCCATCTAACACACACATATGAACTACCTTGGAAAAGTGATGAAGTGTCTGCTTGGTGGTCTGGTGAAACCTTAAAGGAAAGATGGTAAGATGGAAAGGACTACACATACCTCAGAAACAGACCTAGCAAAATTTCTCCTTAACCATCTCATTTTGCAGATAACAGACGTCCTCCTCTCCCACTTGCTCAGGGCATTCTGCTAAAATAAAAAACAACTATATCAAATGATTGTATAGTAGGAGAGGGTATGCAGATAACTCGGCTATGGCTATGGACGCTCTTTGGCAGCGAAGCAAGCTCTGTGACGTCGGGGTGACTCCGTCGAGGCTATGGACGCTCGCTGGAAGCGGAGCAACACCCTAGCAAGTGAATAAGGGTAGCTAAAAGGCCTAGTGCCAGTGAATGCTTTACTAGACTCTTGTCAAAGGGGGCATGATTCAGGGTTATAGAAAACGAAGGTTGAATAAAGGTTGAAAACCTCACAGGCAGGCCCAGATGCATCAACCGGGGAATTTCAAATGCAAGGGTAAAAGAGGCTCTGATAAAAACTAGTTAAGTTCTTCACCGTATTTTGCATCAATCGAGCTCGAGGGAGGAATAGAGATTCTGCTTTGGCCCAGTAAGTTGCCATTTGTTGAGCACTCAACGCACTCTAAAAATCCTATGTCAATTTTTCACTTTTTGGGTACCACTTGATCTTTTCACTATCTGATTCGCCTTCATTTTGAGAAATGTTTTGTCTTTGCTTATTATCTGGACTCTCATTATCTATTCAGGTCTGTTTAAACTTATGAAATCCTGTGACTTAAAAAGCCTTAACACCTGAATAAAGAATCAAAATCCAAAACACTTCACCCGACACGCTCAAATTCGACATCGGAAGGAATTCAAAGATGGAAAATAACCACTCGGGAAACCTCAGTCACCGAGCACCGATTTCCATCGGTATTGGCAAAATGAAGTTTTTGTTTCACGACAAGTATTGCATAAGGATATCGCTGATAGACGATCCCCTTCGGCATTGGTGAAAGATGAGGGAAATAGACGTTAACAAAAGAGAAAAACATCACCGATAGCCAATGCCCGATGCGCTTATCAGAATCGGGAAAAAACCTAAAAATATTGCAAAAAACTTTCTGACCACACTAAAGGTTATTCCCGATCACTGATCCCTGATATGTTTCAGCATCCATACTTTTTCGAGGAAGCTATTCCGAAGAAAAACACATGATAGGTTTATCATCGATCGCCAACCCTAGATACCTTTTCGGCATTGACAAGCCAAGGTTTGTTTTAGAATGCACAACTTAAGGAAAGTCCTGACTCCGATTAATACACGCGAATTAGGTCACCGTTCTTCAACACCACATGTCTTTTCCAGATTGGAGAACCGTACGGTCTAGTTTTACCCCCAGTCATTCTCTGTTCCCTGGGTCCAAGTCATACCTCTGAGTGAACTTTTCCACGACAACTTTGTATGATGAGATTGATCGGCGTTAGAGATTTTGCGAGGGACATCGACGAAAATGTTCATAGCACATCCCTGATCCCCGATCCACCCACTGAGAAAGTGACACAATTGGATGTTTTAGCGTTAGATACGATTATATTTTGAGCATTTAAGGGGGTAATTAATACCAAATCCCACATTAGTTGCTACCTTGTGTGCCAATCAAAATGGTCGTTTAAAATCATCGATAGACCACATCACCCCCGCGCCTCCGCTGTGAACCCACGATGAATTTAAGTTGCAGAGATTCGACGATAGATTTGTTTAAATTTCACTCATCACCCGAATTGAATGGATGATGAGACACATTAAGGTATTCCCTAGTTTAAATTCTCTTGAGCTGTTGTAAACAAAATCATTATGCGTGGAAGGAAATTAAGAGCATCTAAAGAAGCAATACAAGCAATTCGAAAGCCATAGAGATCCCATGAGTATCAAAATAACCAGGTTTAGCAAGCTTCACAGGTATGTAATTTTCACATGGCTACAAATTATATGTTTCTTATCCAATTTTTGTTCTTTACACAGTCTCTCAAGGTTTATTTTGATTGTATGAACAATGCCTCCAAGAAATCCAACCACTAGACGATCTCCGAGGGCGCCAAAGATGAAAGAACCAGAGGTAGGCGAAGGCTCTTCTCTAGGGATCGCAAAGTAATTAGAATACACTCTGAGGTTGGAACCTCCAACCTTTGGAGATACAGAGACAAGCACATGATTCAAGATGACACTCCCACATTGGGGAGAACTCTTTAACAAGATCAGCCGGGAGGAATACCTGAAATATATACCACACAATGATCCAAATGTTAGAGCACACAATGACAAAGTGTTCCCGAACATCCGACGGTCGAACCTGCATATGATGGTGAGCATAACTCCTATTTTTCCCTATATTGAAGTCCTGAAGTGGCTCATCGACCACACAAACACACATAAATTCTTGATCAACGATGAGAGTGGTGGGTGTGTCAGAGTGTTCTTACTGGTGGAAGTTAAGAAGTATTACAAGCTTAGAGATCCCGAGGATCGGCTAAACAAAGATTTTGTTGTGAAGTTCTACGAGTGCCACAACACCAGCCCAATGATGGCTTCATGATGGAGGGAGGACAAGAAGTAAAATAGCCAGAGCACTGGCTATTACGTGACAACCAATTTAAGGGAGCCATACATCTATTTGATGGCTCTCATTTGCTGATTATATGGAGAGAAAGACTACTGTAGGTTTTCAGAGGCATGGGTTCCCTTGACTTACACAGTGGCTATCTCCGGGAGTAGTTTCAACGGGGGAGCCATAATTTCTAAACAACTGAGCATCTGTATACAATTGGCTCAAACGCCAAAGGAGGGAGAGATACCAATTTTCTACATGGCTTCATATTTGCTTGATGTCATGTGCGCCAGAAACGTTTTCGCCGGCATGAATATGAGCTGGCATATTGCAGAGCTCCAGGTCCACGTTTACTTTAGCATGTTATGGGAAAACAGGTACAAAAGGTATTACTCCCGCATTTGCGATGAATTCATCTCACAAATTAATTTCATTCTTTTTAAGAAAGAATGCCCGAGAATATCGACTGCGACCAAGAAGATGATATCAAAGGTAGGCCACTGGTACTTGGACGAGTGCGACACCTACATCAAGGTGTTCGGGGTGACCAGAGCGCCACATATGCTACCATCTCATGTCCCAGACCAACTTGTAGTAGGATAAATATGCTACTAGACCATCTTGCAAGGCTACAACGCCACCCTGGTCAAGGACAAGAAGCGTGCGTTCATTCCCTATGGTTTCCATGTAGGTTTCTACTAGGTTAAGGACACAACTCAAGCCAAACAAGAAGGGTTGAGCTAACTTTAGTTCAGGTTCTAGACAGGACGATTTTGAAAGCATGATCCAAAGGGCCTGGTGTTGAAACATTATTCACAGGTGTCATCTTGCTGGCCATATGCCCACGACAATTTTGAAGATGAATTCTTCATGGAAAATGCCCAGGATTGGGACGAGGTAGTAGCAAGGATGGTCGACCCCCAAATGACCAGGTTCAGGGCCATGAGCCTAGATGAACAAGTGATGACCATAGAGAAATCGACATAAGAGGCCCTGAGAGCCAGAGAAGAAATCAGAGCGACAAAAGCAACATAGGCTCCCCTGTTAGCTCCAGTGTAGTATAGAGGATTCCCTATGACTCAGGATGCACGCGAAAAGGGGTTGCTCATGATAGAAAAGGTACAACGAGTAATTGATTAATTGCAAGATGACCCATAACTCATAGGAATGATAGAGTCCCCTGTCGACAACCCAGATGAAAGACGGGTAGATCCAAGTGGCCCCGAGCTAATAGAAATTGATGAAATCACCGAGTTAGATAACCCTAAAATTACAACGCTAAAAGCCGGATCGCCCGAGGATGCTTAAGCTTAGCCAAAGATACTAGGAATATCAGGGAGAACAAGTACACCAAACCCCCTCCGCAAATCGATAAACATCTACGATGATGAAGAGATTCCGGAGGTGTCCCTCGTGACTCCTGTGCCAATCACACAGGAAAAGGAGCCCGAGAAGGCATCTTCCTCAGCTCTCGATGCACCGAAGACCCAAAAGGACAGTCCAACGGATGAGCCAGGGTCGAGCAAACAAAAAGAAGAAGCTCCTCAATAGGAAATTGATATCTCAACGGTCGATTATCAAGTAAGTACCGAGCCTATCCTCGATCCTTCAATTTAAACCAACACTCAACCTCTCGATGAGAAACAAACAGAGGCCGGACCTTCTAAACACATCGAGGAGGTTCAAGAACCCAATCTTTAACAAATATACACCATTGAGAGCTTGGGAAATATGCTTACCTGGGGAGATTAGCAAATCCCCGAACACGTGGATGAATTCGCTGACATACATGCTATCGCCTATGACCAAAAAATGAAATCTATCATGCAGAGAACCACCAAGACGAGGATGATTACTCTAGATTGCTCCATCCTCATCACCATAGAGGAAAAATTGATCAACACAGAGCATGCCAAGACATCCGAACTTATTGGCGCAGGGATGGAAATCACAGTGCCACCCTGGACAGAGTGAAAAGGGATGAAGAGGAGCTGGATGGTGATATGAAGGAATTGGAACATTTGTGCCACTTTGCAAAATATTACCAGGACACCACACAGGCCGTAGTGTTCCTGAGAAGCGATTTCCAAGAGGCCTACAACAAATTTACAAATGAACAACACCTATTCACTGCAAGGATAGCCGAGCTTCAAGAAGACACCATCATGGAACTGGCAACGTGAAAGGATATGGAGAGGTGGTACGAGAAAGCACAACAAGCCGTGGAAAGGATCGACTGTATCAGGGTGGTGCAATAGGGTCAAGACGTCGAAGAGCTCGTCATCCAGGTGCTAAGGGAAAGCAACATTGACCGCATAAGGAAATTGGTCGAATATTGGGTAAAAATGGCTTAGGAACCTCATTAGGAAGTCCAAGATAAATGGGCCGAGTGCGAGAAAACCTGGACCGAGATCAACCAGGCAATGAGAGACATCGGCCTCCCCGAATTCGACACATCCGATGACTTTTTTGACTTACGTGACATAGTCAAATCACATGCCAAACAAGACTCATCATGGGCTGCAGAAATAACAAAGGTGGCAAACATTGCGCCATGATAGGTGCGACAGTTCATGTAGCACCCGATCAAAGCTTGAGCCATGTTGCAACAGTTAAGTGCCAGAATAGTCAGGTATCAAGCACGTGTAGTAGAGATAAGAGAGATCCTTTCGGCCCCAATGGAAGAACATAGATTCTTGTATGCTAACACATGCAGGGATCTCTTCGTTAAGTGGTCGGAGTACGAGAAGAGTCATCCACTCAAGTGAGATCATTTGATGACTCTTTGAAGACTGATAGAAGAAAGCGCCATGTGGCGAGTTTGGTTTTACTTAGTTACACTTTAATAATTATTTTTAGTTGATAGTATGTTATAAATAGGAGGATTGAACTATTAGCAATGGTCGATGGTTGTTACAAAGACCCTCATTTTGGATTTGTAAAGAACTATTTCAGAGCCGCCTTAATTGAGAAGTCATGTTTAGGAACAGAGACAAGTTTGTGTTTTTCATCAAAAGCATGTGTGAATGGATCTGAAGAGGAATTATTTCTGATTTTTTCTAATGAATGTATGTTGTAACGAGTAAGAGCTTCTAAATATGTTGATAAGTTATCTGATTCAATGTTTTACAGTTCTTGTCTTTAATGATGAAAAATAAATCGTTGTGTTAGTATGTGACTCATGATTATAGTTAAGAGAATTATTTTTCTTACCATTGTTTATTGCATATGTGTTTTCTTCTGATAATCTCACCTCAGTCAATAATTGGAACACCAGTAGGTCAATGTATTATTACTAGGCTTGTGGTAGAGAATTGTTGTCTGTATGCTAGAGTGAAAGGGTTATCCCAAGCTCAGCCTTCTCTAGTAGTTAATATTTTTCCCACTTTGTTACCTAGTTGGTTTATACCAACTTTTATCTTGTATTGGACCCACCTATAAGAGAAAATACAAAAAGAGAATGTCTGAACTAAAGGAGAAGCCTTCACAAGAAAACATAAAGCCCATTGATTAATTGGCCGTATCGCAAGATCTGGAGAACCTTTCCACCATTAAACACCTCGGTGGTGGGTTTGGTTCTTGCTGTTGAGTTAAATGGATTTAGGACCCCTCAACAGAATTGGCGCTAGAAGGAGGGCCTGAAGAATGAATGTCTAACAATATATTTAACATAATATTTTAGAAAACCTGTAGATTCAAAAAATCCCGCATGCATGGCTATTCATTCCCAAGACAACCCACACACATTGAGTACTGCTGAAATGAGTAACTCACCCCAGCACGAGGAAGAACATATGTTCCTTGATATACCTTACGCTCTCCCTCACGAGGAGTTAAACCAATTTAGAAGAATCAAAAGATCTTACGCCCGACAGATCAGTGCATTGCCCTTAGCTCCATTACTTCCTCGTAGAAAACAAGTAAGCAGATCGGTGGTCGACACCCCAACCAGGTTTTTGTGCACATAGTAGAAGATCTGATACATTTCTCCCTCACTGAAATCGAACATCCTCTTAATCTAATCCTTGAAACACCAGTCGAAAACTTCTTCGAGTTCGAGGATTTTTTGGAAGAGGAAGGGTTTATCTCAGAATGCTCAGGTTCGGGATTTGAAGACATGGAAGATAACAATGACCATGATGAAGAAAGGGGAAATGCACCTCAGAATAATCAACCTTGGTTGGCCAGAGATTCTTTGGCCATCCTTGGATGAGTACATAACCTTCCCTGACATCTCAGAGAAGTTAATCCCTAAATTGGACCCTGAAACCTCAGGATTGCCTGAAGACCATATCAAGAAATTCATACTAGCTATCAGAATGATGAATGCTCAACATGAAGACATAGTATGCAGGCATTTCCCCTACATTTTCAAAAATTCGACCTCCATGTGGTATTTTAACTTACCTGTAGGATCCATAACTAGTTGGATGAAGTTTCAAAAGGATTTTCTAGATAAATTTGCAGAATAAACCATTACAAGAGCTTTGATGGTCAAGTTATTCACCGCCACCATGAGTTCAAAGGAGAAGTTTAAATACTTCAATCAAAGATTCACCACTATCTTAAAAAAATTCCAACCCGAAGCTAAACCTACTCAGGAGTTGCAAATCGAAGTATATGCTAATGCTCTGCCAACTTCAATTTCCATGTTTGTGAAGAGGGCTGCCAAACCAACCTTAGCTGAGAATTTTGAAGAAGACAAAATGATAGTGTTCTAAATGAAAGGATGCAAAGAAGGCAAGGTCTCATTAGTTAAAAAAAAAGTTCAACCTCCTTCCAGGAGAGGACTACTATTGACTAGACTCCCAGGGAAACAAACATAACAAGGTCTCGAAAAGGGAAGTGGAGACATAGAGGACCTACGACGGATGGTCAAGACGTTGTCAAAAGAAATCATAGACATGAAGAGAAGTGAAGGGGAGGGAAACCAAGGTCAAAGGCCCTATAAACCTTTTTTCAAAATAAATCCACCGTTTAAAGCAATTGAACCTCCCCCAACTAACTTAAACATCGATCTGGGAGATGTAGCGTCCAATTTCTGCACTTATCACCAAGAGAATCACTTTGAAAGAGCCTACCCTCAATGGGTGCATGCCATGAATTTGATGGCCAACCAGTTTCTAGATGAAGTCTCCCTAACCGAATAATCAAGCGGCTCAGTTATGAATATTTTCGATCAGGAAGAAGTTACTCCACCAGAAGAAACAACCATATTGATATGGGACCCCGACCTACCAATGCTTTCCGATGACCTATTTGAGGTTCAAGAACCACACGCAGAAGTCTTGGTTGTGAAAACACGAAGTAGGGGTCAACCAGTCTCAAACAACCTTACTACGACCCCAAATGCGAGAGGAAAACCAACTCCCGATCATCCAAAAGCACCTTTTGCTCCCCTAAGAAACCCTATAAACATCCATACACGAGAATCGTCCAAGATGGATTACAACATAATAGAAGATTTGAAGAAGTTGAAGGCAAATATATCAGTTATGGACATATGTATAATCCCTCAACAAAAGGACTTTCTGTTACAAGCATTGAAATCAGTAGAAAATCCCACGACAAGCATTGACCAAGGAGGAAATCTGACCCCCACAAATCTAAGAAATAAACCAACTATGAACGCATGCTCTGAAAATAAGAAGGGAAAACCTTTTGTCCCACCATTCCTTTTGACGTTTGAAGTCTTCAACATAAACCTCCATAACTGTTTGGTTGACTCAGGAGCATCCTCCAATGTTATGCCATTATCTATTTACAAAACAATAAACGCAGTCCTTCTCAAAAGCAATAAACATGTTATACAATTAGACAAAACCTAGGTAAAGGTTATGGGAGAGCTTAAAGATGTAATGATTAGAATAGCGACACACCCTAAATTTGTGCAAGTAATCGACATCATTGTAGTAGATATCCCATAATCTTATGGATTGTTATTAAGTCGAGATTGGTCTGAGAAGTTAAATAGATACTTTAGTACAGACTGGGCTCACCTTTGGCTGCCATTAAAATGACACACGAACATGATTAGGATCGATAGGGAGAGATATCTAAAACACACTGTCAATGACTTAGAAACCCTTAATGAACCCTCATCGACATATTTCCCCGTGCTAGGCAATTATTCCTGTGATTTCGATTTCGGGAATTCCCCCCCCCCGCTCTCATCTGATGTCCCTCTTACTAAAAAATCCGAAATGATTTTTCAAGAGAAATTGTCGATGACGGCAGAGGAAACCCTCTTCTGTCAAACAACAGGAGAGGAGGAAAGTAACAAGAAAGAGGAAACTGATAGGTGTTGCCCACAAGTTTTGACCTTATACTTTGATGGATCTAAATCGCAATAAGGGTCAGGGGTAGGGTGCATCCTCATTGATCCAAAAGGTAAACGACATTTTATGTCCTGTAGACTAGAGTTTGAATGCACAAACGATACCTCCGAGTATGAAGCTCTAGTACAAGGGCTAAAGAAATCCATGGACTTAAACATTAAAGAATTGAAGGTTTTTGGAGATTTTGAAATCATCGTTAGACAAGTAAGGAACACTATACATTGCAACTCCCCACACCTAAGGAATTACCAAGAGGAAGTGCACAGACTAATAGAGCATTTTGAAGCCTTCAACGTTACAATGATCCCCAGAACAAAGAAAATTCTTGCTGATTCTCTGGCCACCGCTGCCTCAAGGTTATCACCTCTAGAATATTATGAAGCCTCCTGGTTCACTGTGGAGCTACTTTACAAACCTTCGGTGCCCAACAATATTTCTAATTGGAAGGTCTTTGAAGGAGATGAACAGATCATAATTTTTTTGACCAATCAAGATAAATTTAAAGACTTGGCTATTGACGATGAAGTATTCCAGGGACAATCAACATAAACCGATCCTCAGACAGATCAACCAACTAACAAATCAAGGTCTCACATGATACCAAAAGGAATAGCCAATTTAGAAAACCTTTTTGACCTAAGGGAGAGATTTAAAGGGTCAAAAAATGCAAAGACAGGTAGTTTTTGTCCCATGCATGAAACTATAAATTTAGGAACCTCGGAAAAACCCAAGAATATAAATCTCGACAAGACAATATCTAGAGAGGAAAGGAAGGCCTGTCTCAAACTTTTCAGACAATATCAAGATGTCTTTGCATGGGCCTACCGAGATTTTAAAACTTATGATACTCGTATCATTCAACACACTATCCAGTTAAAGCCGAAAGTGAAACCCTTCCAACAGAAGCTTCAGAATTACCATCCATCCCTGGAACCTCTCATGTGTCAGGAGTTAAAGAAACTGCTAGATGCCAAGATTATTTTTCAAGTTAGACACTCCGCATGGGTAGCAAATTTGGTTCCTGTAAGGAAAAAGTATGGGGAGATCCGCCTGTGCCCAGATTTTAGAAACCTCAATAGAGCTTCAGAAAAGGACAACTACCCAGTCCCACGAATGGAGAAACTCTTGCAGACTGTGTCTGGCTCCGAGATTTTCTCACTGCTAGACGGTTTCTCAGGTTACAGCCAGGTTCTAGTTTCATACGAAGACCGCTTGAAAACTACCTTCTGAACCAAGTGGGGAACCTTTTCTTATAAACATATGCCCTTTGGGTTAATCAATGTGGGGGAAACTTTCCAGAGGGCCATGGATGTAGTGTTTTGGGGACTAATCAACAAGTGTGTAGTATTCTATTTGGATGACGCGACTGTGCATTCAAAGAACAGAGAAGATCACATCCAACACTTAACCCAGATTTTTGAAAGATGTAGGAAATATGGTATATCTTTAAATCCTAAGAAAACTATATATGGTGTTGAGGAAGGGAAGTTGTTAGGTCATATTATATCCAAAGCAAGAATTCTCATAGACCCAGAATGAGTTAAGGCTATAGCTCAACTTCCATTACCCCACAACAAGAAGGAGATGCAATCGTTTTTCGGGAAAATCAACTTTGCGAGGAAGTTCACTCCCGATTTCGCGGAAACTATCAAATCCTTAAAAAAAATGATTCATAAAGATGCTAAATTTAAGTGGGATGATGAACGAAAGAAGGCTTTCAACAATATTAAGACTACAATATCTCAAGCCCCAATGTTGCGAAGTCCCGATTTCAGCAAAGATTTCTTCCTCTATACTTTCGCCTCCGACCAATCGTTAGCTGCGGTATTAAATTAGAAGTATGATGACAACAATGAGGCCCCGATATCATTCATGAGCACTAATCTCCAGGGGCCTGAACTAAATTACCCTGCTATAGATGAGCAGGATTATGCGGTATACAAGGCAATGAAACACTTCAGATCTTAGATCATTAAGAATCATACCAAAGTCATAGTGCCTCAGCTTGCAGTCCGATCCTTATTCACTCAACAAGAGATGGGGGAAATAAGAGGAAACTGGATGGTAGTGGTCCAAGAATTTGATCTAGATATAAAACCTGCTAAACTAGTTAAGGGACAAGGGTTATGCAAACTGGCAACTGAAGCCCAAGACCAAGTAAATGATGACCCTGGATGGGAGAATGAATTGGAATTATGGTGTGGTGAAGCTTCATACATCTCCCCATGGAATTTAAGAGTCTTGGTATGAGAAACTGACTTATCTTCTGCATCATGGGACTTGCCCAAAAAACCTAAACCCTAGGGAAAGGAGAGCCCTCATGTTAAAATACGCACAATATTGCCTCATAAATTTAGTGCTCTTCCGTGTTAATTATGATGGGGTGCTTTTAAGATGTCTCGAACGTGAAAATGTAGACAAAGTTCTGAAGGAGCTCCATGATGGCCATACAAGTGGACATTTCGCAGGAAACACCACTGCTCATAAAATACTGAGAGCTGGCTATTAATTGCCTACTCTGTTTAGGGACGCTCACACATACGCTAGAAACTGTAAGACTTGTCAAATAAGCGTGGGGAGGGAGAATAGAGCAGTTGTCCCATTCCAACCGGTGGTCGTTTCCAGGCCATTCGAACAATGGGGGTTAGATATCATAGGAGAGATTACACTGAGTTCTTCAAAACAACATAGATATATACTAACTGCCACAGATTATTTCACGAAATGGGCAGAGGCCATGCCTCTGACTCATGTAAACGAGAAGGTGGTGATCGAATTCATAGAACAACAACTGGTCATAAGGTCCGATGTACCTTTTGTCCTTCTTTTTGATAATGCAACTTACTTTTCTTCCACCTTATTAATGAAGTTTTCTCTAGACAAAGGAATCATAATTAGATACTCTGTAAACTATTATCCACAGGGAAACAGAGTGGAAGAATGAACTAATAAGAACCTAGTGAGGATATTAAAGAAAATAATTGCAGACAACCAGAGAAATCAGCATAGTTCACTTCATAATGCCTTATGGGCCAATAGAGTTACACCCAAGGAAGCTATAGGGAATTCCCCATATTTTCTGGTATACGGACAAGAAGCCATTCTCCTGAACGGGCTATATCTTCCATCTCTTCAACTCGCTCAGGATTCGAGAGGAAAACCCTCATCAATCATACAACAAAGAATTGATACTCTCCTCATGCTAGAAGAAGAAAGGGAGAAAGCAAAATCAAAGTTCATAGCTCATCAACAGATAGTGAAAAGGTGGTTTGATAAGCATAAGGCTAAAGAGAAGAATTTTGAAGTAGAAGACTTAGTCCTAAAATGGGATAGAGAAAATGAGCCGAAAGGAAAACATTCTAAGTTTCAAAATCTATGGCTCGGACCTTTCCAAGTGGACGAGAAAATCGGGGTAGGCACATATTGATTGCAGAACCTAAAGGGGAAACCTGACGCCCTCTCGCTGAATTACCAAGCCCTAAATCAATATTTCCATTAATATATATATATATATATGTGTGTATGTATGTATGTATATGTTTTGTGTGTGTATTTTCATGATGTTTGGTTTTAGCTAGGTCGATGATGTTTTTGTCTTTGCTTATTATCTTGACTCTCATTAGCTATTCAGATTTGTTTGAACTTATGAAACCCTATGACTTAAAAAGCCTTAACACCTGAATAAAGAATCAAAATCCAAAACACTTCACCCGATGCGCTCAAATTCGACATCGGAAGGAATTCAAAGATGGAAAAGAACCACTCGGGAAACCTCAGTTACCGAGTGACGATTTCCATTGGTATTGGAAAAAGGAAGTTTTTGTTTCACGACAAGTATTGCATAAGGATATTGCCGATAGTCGATCCCGTTCGACATCGGTGAAAGATGATTGAAATAGACATTAACAAAAGAGAAAAAACATCACCTATAGGCGATACCCAATGCGCTTATCGGAATCGGGAAAAAACCTAAAAAGATTGCAACAAACTTTTTTACCGCACTAAAGGTTATTCCCAATCACCGATCCCTGATACTTTTCGGCATCAAGACTTTTTCGAGGAAGCTAATCCGAAGAAAAACACGTGATAGGTTTATCACCGATCACTGACTCTGGATACCTTTTCAGCATCGACAAGCCAAGGTTTGTTTTAGAACACACAACTTAAGGAAAGTCCTGACTCTAATTAATACATGTGAATTAGGTCATCGGTCTTCCACACCACGTGTCTTTGCCAGATTGGAGAACCGTACAGTCTAGTTTTACCCCGAGTCATTCTTGGTTCCCTGGGTCCAAATCACACCTCCGAGTCAGCTTTTCCACGAATTGATCAGTGTCATGGCTTTTGTGAGGGACATTGACGATCACCAATCACCGATCCCCGATATGTTTCGGCATCGGGACTTTTTCGAGGAAGCTAATCCGAAGAAAAACACGTGATAGGTTTATTGCCGATCACCGATCCTGGATACCTTTTCGGCATCGACAAGCCAAGGTTTGTTTTAGAACACACAACTTAAGGAAAGTGCCGACTCTGATTAATACACGTGAATTATGTCATCAGTCTTTAACACCACATGTCTTTTCCATATTGGAGAACCGTACAGTCTAGTTTTACCCCGAGTCATTCTTGTTTCCCTGGGTCCAAATCACACCTCCGAGTCAGCTTTGCCATGACATCATTGTAGGATGAGATTGATCAACGTCGGAGCTTTTGCGAGGGACATCGATGAAAATGTTCACAGTGCATCTCTGATCCCCGATCCACCCACTGAGAAACTGAAACGATGGGATGTTTTAGCCTTAGATACGATTAGATTTTGAGCATTTAAGGGGATAATTAATACCAAATACCGCATTAGTTGCTACCTCGTGCGCCAATAAAAATGACTGTTTAAAATCACCGATAGACCACATCACCCACACGCCTCCACCGTCAACCCACAATGAATTTAAGTTGCAGAGATTGGTCGACAGATTTGTTATAATTTCACTCATCACTTGAATTGAATGGCCGATGCGACATAGTAAGGTCTTCTTTGGTTTAAATTCTCTTGATCCATTGTAAATAGAATCATTCTGAGCACAAGGAAATTCAGATCATCCAAAGAAGAAAGACAAGCGATTCGAAAGCTGCAGAGATCCCGTGAGTATCAAAATAACCAGGTTTAGCAGGCTTCACAGGTATGTATCCAAGTATGTAATTTTCACATGGCTACAAATTATATGTTTCTTAACTAGTTTTTGTTCTTTACACAATCTTTGAAGGTTTATTTTGATTGCAGGAACAATTCCTCCAATAAATCCAACCACTAGATGATTGTCGAGGGCGCCGAAGTTGAAAGAACTAGAGGTAGGCGAAGGCTCTTCTCCAGGTACCACAAAGCAATTAGACTACACTCTGAGGCTGGAACCTGTTATTAAGACATCGACGAAGAAGGATTTCATTCAACCTTTAGCCTTTCAGGATACAGAGGCAAGCACAGGATCCAAGATGGCACTCCCACATTAGGGAGAACTCTTAAATATCAATCGAGAGGAATACCCAAAATATATACCACATAGTGATCCAGATGTCAGAGTGCTCAACGACAAAGTTTCCTTGAACATTCAATGGTCGTACCTGCATATGGTGGCGAGCATAACTCCTTTTTTTCCCTGTATTGAAGTCTTGAAGTGGCTCATCGACCACACAGAGACACATAAATGCTTGATCAAGGATGAAAATGGTGGGTGTGTCAGAGTGTTCTTACCGGCAAAAGTATTACAATCTTAGAGATCTTGAGGAGTGGCTAAACACAGATTTTTTCGTGAAGTTCTACGATCGCAACGACACCAGCCAGGTGATGGCCTCATGGTGGAGGGAGAATAAGAAGTACACCAACGAGAGCACTAGCTATTACATGACGACCAATTTAAGGGAGCCATACATCTATTTGATGGCTCTCATCTACCAATTATATGGAGAGAAGAATTCCTCCATGTTTTCAGAGGCATGGGTGCCCTTGGCTTACACAGTGGCTATCTTTGGGAGCAGTTTCAACTAGAGAGCCATAATTTCTAAACAACTGAGCATCTATATACAATAGGCTCAGACGCCGAAGGAGGAAGAGATACCAGTTTTCTACATGGTTTCATATTTGCTTGATGTCATGTGCACCAGAAACATTTTCGTCGGCATGAATATGAGCTGGCATGTCACAGAGTTCCTGGTCCACATTTACTTTAGCGTGCTATGGGAAAATAGGTACAAAACTTATTACTCCCTTATCTACGATGAATTCATCGCAAAAAATTATTTCATTCTTTTTAAGAAAGAATGCCGGAGATTATCGGCTGCAGCCAAGAAGATGATATCAAAGGTAGGCCACTGGTACTTGGACGAGTGCGACACCTATATCAGGGTGTTCGGGGCCACTGGAGTGCCACATCTCCTACCAAATCATGTCCCAGTCCGACTTGTAGTAGGATAAATATGCTACCAGACTATCCTGCAAGGCTACAACGCCACCTTGGTCAAGGACAAGAATCGTGTGTTCATTCCCTATGGTTTCCATCTAGGTTTCTACTTGGTTAAGGGCACAATTCAAGCCAAACAAGAAGGGCTGAGCCAACTCGAGTTCAAGTTCCAGATAGGCTGATTCCACAAGCATGATCCAAAGGGCCTGGTCTTGAAACATGCTTCACAAGTGTCGTCCTGCTGGCCATACGCCCACGATAAATTTGAAGATGAAGTCTTCACGGAAAATGCCCAGGATTGGGATGAGGTAGTAGCAAGGATGGTCAACCCAAAAATGACAGGTTCAGGGCCATGATCCTGGATGAACAAGCGATGACCATAGAACAATCGACACAAGAGGCCCTCAGAGTCAGAGAAGAAATCAGAGTGGCAGAAGCAACAAAGGCTCCCCTGGTAGCTCCGGTGAAGGATATAGGATTCCCTATGACCCAGGATGCACGGGAAAGGGGGTTTATCATGATAGAACAGGTGCAACGAGTAATTTATCAGCTGCAAGATGACCCAAACCTCATAGGAATGACAGGGTCCCTTGCCAACAACCCAGATGAAAGCCCGGTAGATCCAAGCGGCCCCGAGCTAATAGAAATTGATGAAATTGTCGGGTTAGATAGCCCTGAAATTACAACGCCACAGGTCGGATTGCCCAAGGATGTTTCAACTCAGCCATAGATAGTAGGAACATTAGGGAGAACAAGTACACAAAACCCCCTCCGCAAATTGATAAACATCTATGATGATGAAGAAAGTTTGGAGGTGTCCTTGGTGACTCCTGTACCGATCACAGAGGAAAAGGAGCCCGAGAAGGCATCTTCCCCAGCTCCCAACGCTCAAATTCAGGGTCTTCCACATAATGAACAAGAGGTTGAAAGTGTCTTAGACACTAAGCTGCCCGATGCACTGGAGACCCAAAAGGACAGTCCGACAGACGAGCCAGGGTCGGGCGAACAAAAAGAAGAAGCTCCTTAGCAGGAAATCGACATCTCAACGATCGATTATGAAGTA
Organism: Picea engelmannii; assembly: GCA_009831015.1. Taxonomy (NCBI): domain Eukaryota; kingdom Viridiplantae; phylum Streptophyta; class Pinopsida; order Pinales; family Pinaceae; genus Picea; species Picea engelmannii. Next base: position 11,936 of record ML824064.1, on the reverse strand, counting down.
AGTACCGAGCCTATCCCCGATGCTTCAATTTCAACCGACACTCAACCTCCTGATGAGAAGAAAATAGAGGTTGAACCTTTGAAACACATGGAGGAGTTTCAAGAACCCAGTCTTGAACAAATATACACCATCAGGAGCCTGGGAAATATGCTCGCCTAGGGAGAACAAAAAATCCCCGAACGCGTGGATGAAGTCGCTAACATACATGTTATCTCCTATGACCAGAAAATGAAAGCTATCATGCAGAGAACCGCCAAGAAGAGGAGGATTACTCTAAATCGTTCCATCCTCATCACCACTAGAGAAAAAACTGATCAACACAGAGCATGCCAAGACATACAAACTTATCAGCGTAGGGATGGAAATCACAGATGCCACCCTGGACAGAGTGAAAAGGGATGAAGATGAGATGGCTGCTGCTCTGAAGGAATTGGAACATTTGTGTGACTTGGTGAAATATTACTAGGACACCACACAGGTTGCGGTGTTCCTGAGAAGCGAATTCCAGAAGGCCTACAACAAATTTACAGATGAACGAAACCTATTCACTGCAAGGATAACCGAGCTTCAAGAAGACACCCTCATGGCACTGACGACGTGCAAGGATATGGAGAGGTGGTACGAGAAAGCACACCAAGCTGTGCAAATGATCGACTATATCAACGCGATGCAATAGGGCCGAGACGCCGAAGAGCACGACATCCAGGTGCTAAGGGAAAGTAACATCGACCGCATAAGAAAATCAACTGAATATTGGCTAAAAATGGCCCAGGAACCTCATCGGGAAGTCCAAGAGAAATGGGCCGAGTGCAAGAAAAGATGGACCAATTTCAACCAGGCAATGAGAGACATCAACCTCCCCGAATTCGGCACACCTGATGAATTTTTCGACTTGCGTAACATAGTCAAATCACATGCCGAACAAGACTCATCATGGGCTGCGGAAATAGTGAAGGTGGCAAAAATGGCGCTAGGACAGTGCTGTAGTTCATGGAGCACCCGATAAAATCCCGAGCCATGTTGCAACAGTTAAGTGCCAGAATAGTCAAGTATCCGGCACGGGCAATAGAGATAAGAGATATCCTTTCGGCCCCAAACGAACAACATAGATTCTTGTATGCTAACACATGCGAGGATCTCTTCGTCAAGTGGTCGGAGTACGAGAAGAGTCATCCACTCAAGTGAGATCATTTGATGACTCTTTGAAGACTGATAGAAGAAAGCACCACGTGGCGAGTTTTGTTTTACTTAGTTACACTTTAATAGTTATTTTTAGTTAATAGTATGTTATAAATAAGAGGATCGACCTGTTAGCAATGGCCGATGGTTGTTGCAAAGACCCTCATTTTGGATTTGTAAAGAACTATTTCAGAGCTGCCTTAATTGAGAAGTCATGTTTAGGACCAGAGACAAGTTTGCGTTTTTCATCAAAAGCATGTGTGAATGGATATGAAGAGGAATTATTTATGATTGTATCTAATGAATGGATTCTGTAACGAGTAAGAGCTTCTAAATCTGTTGATAAGTTATCTGATTCAATGTTTTACAATTCTTGTCTTTAATGATGAAAAATAAATCGTTGTGTTAGTATGTGATTGATGATTAGAGTTAAGAGAATTATTTTTCTTGCCATCGTTTATTGCATATGTGTTTTCTTCTGATAATCGCAACTCAGTCAATAATTGGAACACCAACAAGTCAATGTATTATTACTAGGCTTGTGGTAGAAAATTGTTGTTTGCATGCTAGAGTGAAAGAGTTATCCAAGCTCAACCTTTTCCAGTAGTTAATCTTTTTCCCACTTTGTTACCTAGTTGGTTTATACTGGATTTTATCTTGTATCGGTCCCACCTATAAGAGAAAATACAAAAAGAGAACGACTGAACTGAAGGAGAAGCCTTCACAAGAAAACATAAATGCCATCGATTAATTGGCCGTATCGCAAGATCTGGAGAACAATTCCACCATTAAACATTGCAGAGTCTAATTGGGCCTCGATGGCGGGTTTGGTTCCTGCTGTTGAGTTAAAGGGATTTAGGACCCCTCAACAGGTTGCTGATCCCTTATCTTGTGTGTTACCCTAAGTTTTGTAGACAAATATGTTTTAGAACATTTTGTATAGATACAAATCAACTCTATTTTATTTTATCATAGCTCTCTCATTGTGAGAAGACTAGTGGCTGAAATTTGCGCCCTCTTGGGCAATTTTGGTATGTCTCTCTCTTGAAAATAAATTTTGGTGATATATCTTGGTGAATTATTGAGCTAAGGTGGTGCAGACATCTTGGATGCTTCTTTACTTGCTCTTGAATGGTAAATGCTTGGTGAACTAGGGTTTGATATTGCATCTTTCTTGGAATTGGTAAGGAAAATCTGCAAATTGTTGGTTCTTTCTTGCTTGTTCTTGGTCATTGTTGGTTGAAACCCTAGGAGGAGTATGTTTTATACACCCTCCACTAAGCTTCATATTATTTTATAAGTTTATATGTCATTTTTTTGCAAGGGTTGCTAGGAGAAGTACAAGTGTGTACACCCTCATAGATTTACCCTGGTTTGATTGGCATGCCCTAGGGAGTAAGATGATTGACACCCCTAGGGATTTTTTTGATATAAATCATACTTCTAAGAATCTATTCACCCATATTTTAAAGGAACTAATACGAAATTTTGCATTGGATAAATAAATTGTTTGCATTGGTAAAAATGTTTTGGTGAGATATCAATCTTGTTCAAGTTTGAATCTTTTGTGGATGCCTTGAGGTTGCTAAACCTTCTAGGGTGTCTTAGTTCTCTTGATCTTCTTGGAGCTATAAAAAATTAAAATCTTCAACCATTAGGGCTACAACAAATCATCTTCTTTTCTTCACTTTAACTTGCAATTTGACCGTGGAAATTTGCTAGTAAGCCATCATTATTATTCTACTGCTAATTGGTGAAATTTTGGTTGGATTACTTGCTTGTTTTCATGGTTAAAATTTGTTGTTGTAGAAAATCATTGCTACAGCCATTTGTCTGTCACAAATGCGCTTTTAAAACTTATCATAACAACCATCTAATACCACTAAAAGTTGTGATAGACTGTTGAGAACTTATCTACATGTTTTGTGCTTCATAGCTCAACTAATATTTGATGCTTTAAGTGGTTTAATATGTAGTAATTACTTGATTTAATTTCCAATATATATCTTTGTTTATTGTTGCAATTAGGGACAACAAGATTAACTTGCTTTTCCACTTAACATATTACGTGCATACTTGTCTTTTCTTATGTCTTAGGTAGGTAAGAATGCTTTCCACATGTACCCAAAGACTTGGAAACCTTCAACCACTTCCAAGACACGCCATCAAAGCCATATTACACTTAGAAACTTGAACTATAGGGGCATCCATTTCATCATCTCACTTTGCATCTCATTTTCCCCTAGGGTCACCTGGGATTCCCTCCTCGAGGTTATCACTTCACCTCTAAAGTGACATGAATACCTATATGAGGTGATAGTGGGTAGGTGTTATCTTAGTTGTCACCATATTATGGTTTGGGTCGGGCTTTGATAAACCTACAACTTGTGCGATAACACACCCAACCATAGGCACAACTATCTTTTGTCTATCCTTGCAGTTGGCCACCCCATAGCCAAAAGCTGATTCCATGAGGGAAAACTCTCACTCAATATCAAGGGTATAAAGATGAAGGTCACTCTCCTTAATCAACATAAATTAGAAATATTTATCTCCAATTCCACCAAGCAAGGGGGCATGTTATTGACTCAGGAAGTCACAACAATTGGCTTGCACAACTCAACACCCAAAATTTATATCCTCATTTATCAACTTGGTTTAGAGACTCTTACTTGATATTTTTAACTCTTAACGTAGAGAACTTGACTCCCCTTTGTTTTTCTATGAACCAGAGTCATTTTTGGAACATTCTCTTCACCCAGCTTTTTATTCTTCCCATCTCGTGGGTTAATTCTCCCCAAAATTCAGGTTCAGTTCATAAGTCTCTAGATGGGTACTTTTCTGCAGTTATGAAGAGGCGATGGAGGATCATGTCCATAAGGAGAAAGAAGAATTATGATTAGGTGAAACATGTTGAGAGGCCGCATGAGACATTGTGATCCTTTCTCCCGCTTGATTAATTTGAGGTTGTCCAACCTTACTCTCCTCATGTAAGTTGAAAAAGTAACTAGTCTCAATGATGAAGAATTTGAAGATCCAGTTGAAGCTTCCACAACCTCTGTTCTTCCTGCACACAAAGACAAAGGGGTGATCATTTTCAGTCGTATTCATGGTATTACATAAGAACCAATGGATATCGTTGATGAGAATATAGACACTTTCATACAGACTGGGAGACATAGATGGGATTTTGGTCATCTCATTTTTTTATAGAGACCCCATTTATGAAAATGAGGGTAGCTATCAGGAAAAGGGGGTTGAGTTGTCATCTTCAGAGGATTGGTATTTATGTGTGTATGATTCATATATTTTTCAGCCCGACGATGATATGATTTCATATTTGTTCCATCCATTCGAGGATGACCTAACACAACATTTTTAGAATGATTTTTGTCCATCCCTTGGGAGTTGCGATGCATATCCTTTTGGCGATGCAAACTTGCTTTATGAGGACTTTTTGCCACCTTCATGCTCATACCTTGATGCATACCAGGTCGTAGCTAGCCTAGAGCAGTCAAAATATCACTCTATAAAGAGAAAGTATTTTCATCTTAAATATTTTTTCAATGATTCATGGATGAAGAGGCAACATCTTTATTTCTCCAGACATGAGACAGTCCCTTACCTCTTTTCTTCTTCTCTATGGAATCATCGGGCTTTCTTAGGATCTCTCATCTCTTTTCAGTCTTCAGGAAACAATGATGTGCTAAAGCAGAATGAAGACACACCATCATCCTTATAGGGTATCCCTCTTCATAGATGGATTGATCAGGCTTGTGGCCATTCTCTCTAGCATGATTTCCTTCCTCCCACCCATCTCCATGAGTTTCATTTCATGTCTATTTATGATCATGATTATTATGTATTGGACTTATCTTTGTTGTTTCACGTGATTAAGCACATGGGGAGATATCTTGATGAAATGATTAACATGTGGTTGCACGACTTCACCTGACATTTCAGAACCTGATCTTCAGAGCCCAAGGGCCCCATGTAAGTAGGTAGTGTTGGTTGTGGAGCTTGATTATATTCCTAATTCAGAGGTCTTTTTTTTCCAGTCGTGTTTATACCCCATGGAGACTTTACACCTTGGAAGACTGTACACCCCTCCATGCGAGAGAGTGCAGAGGGGGCTTTCCCCCCCTACGGGGTCCCCCATATGGGGGTTCAGGGGAAAGCGGGCCCCTGACGGGGGTTCAAGGGCGAATCCCCCGAAGGAAAAATTTCCTTGTAAGTGTAAATTGTAATTTCACAGTAAATTTGGACCGTTCATTATAAGGTCACAGATCTGATGGTAGAAGTTATGTTAGGGTTTTTTTTCCCTAGAAGACAACCCTCTTTTATGAGGTAAATGTATTGCAGCTATTTATGATTGTGAATATTGTAATCTGATTGAGGAGACTGTGAGAGAAAGAAGATGAAGTTACATCGGGTATGTTGTAGTTTGTATCCCTTCATTTGATGGATAATAAAAATGAAGGACCTGACAATTTCTCTGGTGGACGTAGCCCACACTGGGTGAACCATGTATATCTGTGTCTCTATTGTATTATGTATCTTCTGTGTCTTTTTTCTGCATTTGTTTTATTTTATTGTTCCACGATCCTGTTTTACTAACAACTGGTATCAGAGCGAAAGGTAACTCGCTGGAAAAGAGGGTTCCTGGTGCGAGTGGGAGCAATGGCAGAAGATGGAAAGTTTAGGGTTGAGAAATTTAACGCCCAAAACTACCTGTTATGGAAGATGCAGATGGAATATTATTTATATCAGAAGGATCTATTCATACCATTGATTGGAATAACAAAGAAGCCAACACCCACGAACGATGAAGAATGGGAGGTTCTTGATAGAAAGGCACTAGGAACGATACGCCCGAGCCTGGCAATGTTGGTGGATTTCAATATTTCGAAAGAAAATACAATGAAGGAGTTGATGGACACATTGGCTCAATTGTATGAAAAACCCTCGATGTCCAATAATGTATTTCTAATGAAGATATTATTTAATATGAAGATGTCAAAAGGTGGGTCTGTTGCAGATCATTTAAATGAATTTAATACGGTTACTTATCAGCTAAGTTATGTAGAAGTGGACTTTGATGATGAGGTTAGGGCTCTTCTAATCTTGTGCTAATTGCCAGAAAGCTGGAATGACTTGGTCATGGCTGTAAGTATCTTTGTCTCTGGTTCAAACACTTTAAAATTTAATGATGTTGTTGGTGTTATTCTTAGCGAGGAAATGTAATGGAAAAGCACATGTGAGACATCAGGTAATGCATTAAACATGGAGAATAGGGGAAGACAAAAGGATGGAGGAAAGGGATTAGGGAACTGCGAGAATTCTAGGAAGGGCATTTGTAAATACAGACTGAGAAAGATAGAGTGCTAGAATTTTGGGAAGAAATGACATCTGAAGAAAGACTACAGAGATCCAAAGAAACAAAGAGATGGACAACAAGAGAAAAATGAGGAAGAAAATCTAACAGGTGATGTGTTATAATATGCTTTGATTCTTTTTGTAGAAAATATTTCTAAGTCTTGGGTAGTAGATTCAGGGGCTTCATTTCATGTCACAGCCCATAGGAAACATTTTCTAGATTATGTTCAAGGTGATTTTGGATAGGTTCATTTGGGTGATGATGCACCATGCAAAATTGTTGGAATGGGAAATGTAAAAATAAAGTAAAGGAATGGAAACCAATGGTTGTTGAAAGAGGTAAGACATGTTCTAGATCTAAGGAAAGATATAATTTCAACAGGGAAGTTGGAAAGTGAAGTTTGTATATCCATATTTACATATAAGATGTGGAAGGTCACCAAAGGATCATTGTTGATAACAAAAGGAGAGAAGGTAGGTACATTGTATTTATGTACTGGTAATACTGACTCATTTATATCTTTAGCTTCTACAAGAGTGGATACAACATTGTGGCATCATAGGCTTGGACACATGAGTGAGAAGGGGATGAAAATACTTCACAAAATAAATTTGTTTCCATGTCTTAAACAAATTGATTCAGAGTTTTGTGAGCATTGTCTTTATGGAAAACATAAGAGAGTCAGATTTATCAGAGTCAGAAAAGAAAAGAAGAGTGAAATGTTAGAGCTTGTGCATACAGATATATGGGGACTAACTCATGTATCATCTCTTGGTGCCTCTCATTATTATGTTACTTTTATTGATGATGCAACTAGAAAAACTTGGGTTTATTGCATTCAACAAAAATCTAATGTTTTTGATACTTTTAAGAGATGCAAAGCTCTGGTTGAGAATGAGACAGGAAAAAAGTTGAAGTGTCTCCGATAAGAAAATAGAGGTGAATATTGCAGCAAGGAGTTTGATGATTACTGTTCATACCATGGGATTCGTAGAGAGAAGACAGTTCTAGGAACACCACAAGAAAATGGTGTGTCAGAAAGGATGAATAGGACAATCATGGAGTGTGCAAGGAGTATGAGATTTCATGCTGGTCTGCACTTACAGTTCTGGGCAGATGTTGTAGATACTACTGTTTACTTAATAAACATAGGACCTTCAAGCTCTTTGGATGGTGGAATTACAGAGGAGGCATGGACAAGTAAAAATGTAAACTATTCCTTTTTGAAGACTTTCAGTTGTGAAGCATTTGTCCATATTGATAAAGAAAATAGAACAAAGCTTGAGGCAAAATCCAATAAGTGTACCTTTATTGGATATGTGGTTAATGATTTTGGTTATCGCTTATGGGATTATGAAAATCACAAAATCATTAGGAGTAGAGATGTCATATTCAATGAGAATGTCATGTACAAAGATTAGGTGCAGGGAAAGATACAAGAAAAAGAAAAACCAGAATACACAGTGCTTGGCTAGATCACTAAAAAAGAAATTCCAAAGGTACTAGGAAATAAAAATGTACAACAATAGGAGAAACAGGTACATCAAACTCCTGCACGTGTTGTTAGAAGATCCACAAGGTTAAGTAGACCCCCTGAACGATACTCTCCTTCATTGTATTATTTATTGTTTACTGATTCTGGTGAACCATAATGTTATGAAGAGGCAATGCATGTAGACACTAAAAAGAAGTGGGAGAAAGGCTTGAAAGAGGAAATGGATTCCCTAGTAAATAACCAGATTTGGGATTTGGTTCAGTTTCCTGCAGGAAAAATAACATTGCAGAATAAATGGGTTTACAAGTTGAAGGAAGAAGATGGAGGCAAAAAGCGGTACAAGGCTAGACTTGTTGTAAAGGGGTTTGCACAAAATAAATGTATAGATTTTGATGAAATATTTTCTCTTGTTGTTAAAATGACTTCAATTAGGACTATTTTAAGTCTTGTGGTAGTAGAAGATTTTCACCTTGAACAATTAGATGTAAAACTAACTTTTCTCCATGGGGATTTGGAGGAAGAGATTTATATGCAACAACCATAGGGGTATGAGAGAATTTGGTATGCAGGTTGAAGAAGATCTTGTATGGCCTAAAGCAAGCTCCAAGGCAGTGGTATTTGAAGTTTGACAGGTTTATGACAGAACAAGGTTATAGTAGATATCATTATGATCACCGTGTTTATTTTAAAAAGCTAGAAAATGGAAGCTATATTATCTTTCTATAGTATGTAGATGACATGCTTGTTGCAGGGTTTAATATACAAGATACAGATGTTCTCAAGAAGAAATTAGCTAATTAATTTGCGATAAGGATTTGAGTGTTGCAAAGAATATCCTTGGTATGAGAATAACAAGAGACAGGAAAAATCGCAAATTGACATTGTCTTAGGGTGAGTACATAGAGAAGGTGTTGGAGAGGTTTAGAATGCAGAATGCAAAACCAGTTAGTACACCTTTGGCCAGCCATTTCAAATTGAGTAAGGAAATGTGTCCCAAGACACATGAGGAGATAAAATACATGTCCAGGGTCCCTTATTCATTAGTAGTTGGCAACTTGATGTATGCGATGGTTTTCACAAGACCAGATATTGCAAATGCAATGGGAGTCGTGAGCAGGTATATGAACAATCCTGGTAAAGAACATTGGGAGGCAGTAAAGTGGATTCTCATGTATTTGAGAGGTACTGCTACTCATGCATTATGTTTTGGAGGTTCAACCAATGTTCTACAGGGGTATGTTGATTCATATATGGCAGGTGATAAGGATAGCAGGAGGAGCACCACAGGGTATGTTTTTAGTATAGGTGGAACAACAACAAGTTGGATTTTGAAACCGCAAAAGGTTGTTTCACTTTCAACAACAAAGGAAGAGTATGTTGCTGCTACAGAGGCTAGTAAAGAGATAATTTGGTTACAGAGGTTTATGGAGGATTTGGGAAAGAAGCAAGAGAATAACGGGTATTACCGTGACAATGAGAGTGCCATTCATATTGCAAAGAACTCAACCTTCCATTCAAAGACTAAGCATATACAATTGAGGTACCATTTCATACGATCCGTTTTGGAAGATGGATATTTGAAGTTGGAAAAGATACACACTAGCCAGAATTCTGCAGACATGTTAACAAAGGGAGTAACTAGGGAGAAACTGAGTTCCTGCTCAGTTTCAGTTGGTCTTCAAGCATGAAGGTGAAGATGATAAATGTTCCATGTCCAAGAAGGATCATAGTCCAACACACACAAAAGTGGTGGAGTTGTTGAGATCAGTCTCCAAGTGGGAGATTGTTGGTTGTGGAGCCTGATTATCTTCCTCATTCAGAGGTCTTTGTTTTTAGTCGTGTTTATACCCCATGAAGAATTTACACCCTAGAAGACTGTACACCCCTCCACGTGGGGGAGTACAGGGGAGCTTGCCCTCCCTACGGGGTTAGGGGGCAAGCGGGGGTTTGGGGGCGAAGCCCCCGAAGGAAAAATTGCCTTGTAGATGTATATTGTAATTTCATAGTAAATTTGGACCGTTCATTTTAAGTTCACAGATCTGACGACAGAAGTTATGTTAGGGTTTTTTTCCCTAGAAGGCAATGCTCTTTTATGAGGGAAATGTATTGCGGCTATGTATCATTCTAAATATTGTATTCTAAGTCAGGAGAATATTACAATAGCTGTGTTGTAGGTTTTATCCCGTCATTTGTTGGATAATAAAAAGGAAGCACCACCTGGAAATTTCTCTGTTGGACGTAGCCCACATTGGGTGAACCACGCATATCCGTGTCTCTATTGTATTGTGTATCTTCCGTGTTTTATTTACGCATTTGTTTTATTTTGTTGTTTCATGATCATGTTTTACTAACAGGTAGGTCATCTTGATTTCTTTCATTTTCATATTGATTTCTTATGGTAGCTTAGCTTCATTTCATATTTCATTTTTCTCTACTTGCATATTGATTTCATGTTTAGTTTAGAAAATTTTGAAAAAATGATAAATTTTAATTTTCTAGATTAATTTTCATTTTTGGTTTTGATGTATATGGACGAAGGGTGATAGAACCACCCTAGATTTTACAATGTTATGTTTCAATGTAGGCATAGGTCCACCAGGAGATGTTGCGGTTCTCCTGCACTCTACAATGAGTACATGTCCCCAAGTAGGAGACATATGTTATCTCCAACTTCTAGGGATAACTAAGGAGATGATGTCTCGAGGCCCTTAGGTTGTAGAAATGGAGTACCAAGAGATAGTTTGACCTCACCACCAAAACTACATGTTCATCATGGCAATATCCACCACATTAACTGGCTTCCGGAAGACATCGGGCCTTGCTCCATGAGGTAAAAGCCAGGTATTATGGTGAGTGTCATTTCAATATTTTAGGCATTTGAGTTTCATCTATTACTGCTTTTGATTATGTAATGTTTGCTTGGACATTATGCTCTTTGCCTTGTTTTACTTTGGTGGTTTAGATATTGCCCTAGCAAGTGGGTCACCCTTAGGGATAGGTTTGCTACCGGGAGGCCCTCTTGACGAGTCATCGTGCCATTGCCGACCATAATTGTCACTTTCCACACTTCATCCCCTCATCTTCTCACCTTTTGGGATTTTTGGGTATACTGACCCAAGAAAGGGTTGTCCCTCATTTCATGGGAAGAAGGGGCTGAAGGCCCAAAGGCTTATAGATGGCAAGAGATAAAATCCAATCATTAACCTTCTAGATCCTTGCCCAAGGATCCCGAGGACAATGAAATGTCTCTCATAAGAAACTGATGGGACCCATGAAAAATACCTAATAACAAAATTCCAACCAAGGTGGAGCATGTGTGGGCATTGTTTTTAATGCTTAGGTAGAAGCCCGACACATGTTTTCAACTTGGGGAAGCATGATGTGACTAGGGTAGAGTCAAGGTGGGCACAATTTTTCATTCTTAGGTAGAATCCCCACCTTGTCTTCAACTTGGAAACATCTTAAAAGAATAAAAGGCAATAAATGGGCTTGGAAAAAGGTTGCATTAAAAACGAAGGTGCAACATACCCTCTACAAATGCACCCATAAGTGAGACACTACAACCCCTTGTATGTCATGAATCCCATGCCAAAAATTGTTCCCCCCATCCATGACACCTCATTGACATAACTTAGAAAGAGGTCCCATCGGGAAATTGATCCAGGTGGATATCGGTGGCCACCCACCTTTTCCGACTGGCTCAAAATAGTTTTCTGGCAATTTTGGCAATTTACTATTTTTAGCAGTTTTTAACTTCCGGGGCCATTTTGAGGGCCCAAATGAAGGTTTTTTGAGATTGAGGTTCTCAATGATAGTCAAATGCATGATTAATCCCCCAAAATTAATCTCCTCGACAATACCTTTCCAACGAGCTATCACATGCCT